>BGPR01015907.1:0-32679 GCA_013235015.1 Araneus ventricosus | reverse complement strand
ATGGGCATGAGGTTATTATGAGGGTTGTTGATTCAGCACTTTTAATCAATTTTACCATTATAATAAGGAATTTTAGAAATATTAATTTTTAAATCCCCCTGTATATTCTAAACTATTGATGCTACAGAAACAAAATAGGACTTTTTTTGAAGGAAATTTCATATAGATGAATTTTTTTATAGAACCCATAGTTTTCAAGATATTTAAGAAATATGAAAACGCCCCATTTAAACCCTCTTGTACCGCCGCGCACCTCCCAGAGGCGAGGAATTTTAGTATGTCGTTTAGGACACTACCCCCAACAACTGTGCCCAATTTCAAAACTACACCAATTTTTTTTCTATTCCTACATTTTTGACCTTCGTTGACTGGACTACTACTAGGCTACACTGAAACAAGTTGAAGTAATAAGAAACCTTGTTTAAATATCAACACGAACATAATATAGAATCTGTCTCCTTCTTGGTAAAAATATTCGGAGTCTCATTAACAGCATTTAAGCTCGAAGTAATCAGTGTGCTAATTTCCAAATGTTCGACCCAGCTCTACTAATTAGAACATGCAATTTCCTTTTGATACTAATAAGCGAGTTCGAACATTTTCAAGGTAATTAGTGCTCATGCATTAATGAAGGTCAGGGTAATTCCCGATCTAGGAATGAAATCCAGGTTCCCTAGAAATACAAGGGATGAGCACGAGAGATGGGTGTCTATAGAAATTTTGGTGAGAGGAATGGTGAGAAGATAAAAAGGAGGCTGCAGGAGTTAAGCTTAAATGGCTTTGCGACATAATCATAAGGTATGGTTCGTTTTAATATTGCGAAACTAGCATATTGGACGATTTTACAGCGGAAAGGGGTGTCAAGCAGTGAGAAAGATGAGCTTATTTCCGGAGTTTTCTGTTAGATCACGCCAAGTAAAATGTAACCATTCTTTTTTTCTGTTTTTCATGTTTGTAAAGGAGGACTTCGTAATCAGTTTTACACTTGAACCCTGATGTGGTGTGCGTTTTAAAAATTACACATTTGCGTTTACACCATTATAATATTTTAATAGCTTAATTACTAGCTGACTGATTAATTTATTAAAAATTGATTTCTTATGTTTGGTTCCACTTGATAGTGAAATTGAGAAAAAAGAATGGCTTCAAGTAATATTTATAATAATTTATTAGAAAATAAGGAATAAAAAGTAGAAAATAATTGAAGCAAAAAAATCCTATTTTTAGAACACTAATTAAAGTGCATCTGACCAATACTGTTAAATAACTTATAATCGTATAAACTAAGAATTAATATGAGAGATAAATAAAATATTTATACTTAATTATTCATGAAAATATATCTTAATTATATAAGCCGATAATAAAACTTTTGGTATCAAATATTAATTTATGAAAACCAGATGAAGTTGTTTAGATTGCCATGTATGAAATTTGCTGAATACATGTTAAAATTTTTTAGAAGAAGTAATTTCATCTACAGTGGTTATTTACAGACTTCTAGAAATGAATTTTTAAGAGCATAACTTGTTTTCGTAAATTATCAAATGTTTGCAAACCGTCTTCTAATAAATAGTGTCGCAATAAATGCAACCTTTAAATTTAAATAAACGACGTGAGACATATCATAACAAACAGATTAAATAAATATTGTCTTTACAACGAAAAATACGACGCAACTCATCCTTCAGATTTTGATGATAAAGACTATCCAACAAATAAAAGAACAACATTGATTTTTAAGACGAGGTAAAATCATCGTTTTCT
This sequence comes from Araneus ventricosus, assembly GCA_013235015.1. NCBI lineage: Eukaryota > Metazoa > Arthropoda > Arachnida > Araneae > Araneidae > Araneus > Araneus ventricosus. The sequence continues at coordinate 30,912 of BGPR01015907.1, read as the reverse complement.
TCAGGTTATATGAATAAGATATTTGTATTTACAAAGCATTTCTCAAAGTTTAAGTAAGTGTCCTAATAATATCAGAAATGGTTGAAATTGCACAAGAGAAATTCCAATTTTTATATATAACTTTGAGAATTTATGATTTTTTAACAAAAACATTTGCTTTCATCAAAGACAAGAAACTTTTTTCCATCCTTTTACCGTTTCATTCAACGTAACTTTCTAATATTACGTAATTTTTGCCTTATACTATTTATAACGCATATGTTAAATTGATTTTAATTTCCAAGTTTTAAAGTATGATTGGACATATGCTACACAACAAATAATTTAAGCTGTTAAGATGAAACGAATTATAGTTTATATCAAGTATTTAAATGACCGTAAAACAGTTCATCAGTTTGTTCTAAAATAGAATTTATCAGAATTTAGTTTACAATTTTTATTTTAAAAAAGAGATGACCAAATACTGCACATAATCATAAACGTTTATGCCTGATAATATTTTCATATCAAAAATATACCAATAAAACTGTACATAAAGAAAGATATCTCTACCTTTTATCCTTCATATTCTTACTCTTTCTAAAAAATTCTCCACATTTAAACTTCTTCCCTTGGGCTTTGATCCTCTACTATTTGCATGCGAAAATAACTCAATGTAGTTCCCAACTCTGAAGACCTGCGACGGTAGCAAAAGGAAAGGTATACAAATAACAGCTTGCTGATAAAAGGAAGACATTCGTTGCCAAAAGGTATTGAAAGGGAACACCTTCAAAGGGATCAAATGGAAAACAACCAAAACAGACTAAGGAAAGAAGAGAGAGAACAAATTGGGAGCAGTTTCTATTTGTTGTATGCGAACTCGGAACGAAATCTTTTTTCATTTTATGTCCGAAAATGCTCTGGTCCTGATGATCTAAACTTTTTGAGACATAGACATTAGATATTTTACATGTGTTCCCAGCTTATTTTGTCTTGAATAATTTTGTAAAAGTTTATCCGATTTTTCTTTTGTATCTGATGTGAAAATTGTAAGTACAAATAAATGGAATAAAAAATATTATTCCCTTCTTTACACCATAAATCGCAAAATATTATGAATTAATAAAATCATTGAACTTCGCGTTCTTTTTATTATTGTAATCATAATCCACATTGGAGCTTTTTATTCAACTGTATGGTTGATTTTAATGTCAATTGCGTAAAATCAGTTAGCTATATTTCTCTGGAATTATTTTCCTCATCATAAATAATTTTTTATTTTATTCTAAATCTATCGACGGGAAGAAATACTGTTGTTAATATAAAATCGATTTTCTTCCGTTTTGAAAAGTTACAAATGGAGGTAATTTTAACATGAGCGTTACCATTCACGTTCAGTGATAATATATACAATTTTAATAACTGCATTTACTTATCTGCTTGTTTTTACTATCATCCAAGAAAAATATTACATACATTTTAGTTAGTACGCTTATTCACATCTACGTTGCACCTATGGCTAATGAAAAAATTAAATACATTTGTTTGTGTGTAAATTATTGGGATTATAATTAAAAATGAATCGTAATAAATATAAAAATCAGATTAAAGCTAAAATTATTAAAAATTTCTTTTTCTTTTGATACGTAAAAATTGACCTTTGCAGACGTTAGATTGCTATACTTCAGCTGGAAAATGTCAAATATACGAACATAAAAAAACAATGATAGACCACTCATAAGAAAGGCAATTTCGCATATTTTTTTAAGAATTTTCCGACGATCTTAATTCTTAAGAAGATCTTAATTGATGACTTTAATTGAAAAAGCACAGGAAAAATAGTTTTTGATAACAGGGAAATAAAGATATCCTCAAATGGAAGAATATAAGGCATTTAATAGAATAATACAATACATATTTTGGTTTTTCTGTGAGTTTAATTACACATCCAACTTATTATATGTCGAATGAGCTAAGTGATGCGATTTTTCAGCATTTCTTGATCTTTCATTTTGTTCGTTAAAAGTGATAGCGATCATTTAATTTTGCAGGTTTTGCTTTAACACTCTCAAATCTCTTTTGCAATTTTTCGTCGTGTGTAGTAATCTTGTGAATTGTTAGAGAGATAACTTGACATATTCATATAAATTCCAAAATATGTATTCTAAAGGGAGAATTTTCTAATACGTCAATTTTACAATGTAATTCAGAGTTTTTCTTCAGATGTACATTGTAATTCAGAATTTATTATCAGTTGCACGGGGTAATTCAGAATTTATTATCAGTTGCACAGGGTAATTCAGAATTATTCTGTGCAAAAAATGATCAATTCTGAATTACCATGAATTAAAATTGATCGTCAGTTGTACGAGATAATTGAAAATTAATCGTCAGTTATGCAGGGTGATTCAGAATTGATCTTCAATTGAATAGGGTAATTCAGAATTGATCATACAAATTTGCTGGGGAGTCAACGAATGATAAAAGAACACGATTTCACATAGGGAATTATATTTTGAAACATGACGTAAAAGGGCAAATATGCCTCGATGGAGAAGAAAATGTAAGAGTATAAACATGTGATAAGTCAAATGAAATTTATTTCTTCATCGTTATTATGCATTTACAGCAATTGCTGAAAGTGTTTTTTTTGTTTGATACTCATCCTGAGATCGACAACCCTATCTGGGTGTAAGTTCCGAGAAGCATCAGTGGAGAATAGGGAAACACATGGGAAAGGAACCCACACCGACCCTACCTACCCGAAAGAGTGTAAGGCCTTTAGCGGGGCGGTGGGGAATAAAAATAAATAATCAGGGAAAAAAGAGAGAGGGAGAGACTGCTTTTAGCACGAAAGGGAACATCCCCCCCCCCGTTCTCCAGGTACAAGAAGAGCTAGGTGGATTTAGGAAACATAAAAATATAAAAATATTAGCCCATATTATACAATAACTTACACAACAATACACTAAATACTAATAATACATACATACTACACCCAAAAGCAGGGGTGGAATTTAAATACATCTCAGAATAATACTGAGCAATTACATTATTACAAAACATCAATTTACAATGTGAACCCAGCCAAAATGAAGAAAATTCACAATACTGTGTGGCTCGGGAAAAATAAAGAATACAAGGTAAGGAAAAAACATATAATAATTACTTAGCAATGAGGATCCGAGGCTTATGATGCCGGAAGTAATCGCAACGACAGCATCAAAAGGACAGTCGGGCTCCAAGCCCCAATGGGCAGAGAAGGCGCAAGCCGAAACCCACAGTGCAGCTCCAGAACAGTCCCCTAATTATAGAGTCAAATAAAAGAAACTGTGCATACTAGTGTTGAAGGTTGCTACCATTTGAATGAGAACGAGAAGAACTGCGTCGTTGCTTTAATTGGTGCACATTCTGCAAAACTGACCGTTAGGTATTGTTACTTATGCAATCCCGTAGCCGCTCGATCCTTTTCCAATGTTTAATCATTTGTAAGATCATATAAACAAATGATAAGAGGTATACCGTTTCATATTACTTCCGCGATATTAACTTGTCAAGTAATTGACGGGTTGCAGTATACGGACAACATGCACGGGAGCAAAAGTCGCGGACACACAGAGCCCTCTACTAAATCATGAGTACGTAGTAAATCAGATGGTCATACCTTCTTATATGAAATCTAGTATGCATCTCTTTTAATTTTTCTATAAATTATTTTATAGCTGTAACATAATACATTTGCTTTGTTCTCACGCCGTGCTATCTCAAAAATAAACCAAAGGTTGCTTTGAAACCAAAAAATTTAATTTCATAAATAGAGATAGATCTTAATTTATGCAATTCTCATTTTGATTTTAATCATATCTTTCGAATCGAACATTCCATGACGGAATTGTTATTATCTCGCATTTTTTAGCTATAAGAAATTACACTTCTTGCATTTGAACAATTGTTTTGAAAAATTCAAATTATTTTTTTTTCATTTTTTTGCAAGTATTGACGCCGTATGCCGAAAATCCACAGAAGAACACAAAGGCACATTTAACCTCCATCTACTTCCTGCAAAATTAACTTCTGCTTTAAACTTCGTTAATAATAAAAAAAATCTAATAAAACCTTTTACTCTATTTTTTTAATATTGTAGATCAAGCGATTATCCTAAGCACTTCCAAGCAGAATTATTTACATTTTCATAAAATAGTTAATGGGAAAATGATACTGATTTTTTTTCTACCCTTTAGCGCAGGCGATATCGGATTTCCGATTAAAAAAACAGTTCCAATAAATCGATACTGTCAACGGGGATCATATTCCAGTTAATAACACTTTTCTTCTATCTAATGCATTTTTGATAAAATAACGAAGGTAACTAAGTAACTTATTTAAGTGAAAAGTACTTATGATTGCATCAATACTGGATAAATTAATTCAGTGCAATCGAGGTCTTCCTATATTTTAACATATTAACGTCCTGCGTCCTGGTTTGGGGACAGTTACATTTTTACTTCCGTGTCTAAACCGATCGTATTTAATCAATTCTTCCTTGCTTTATTTTAACGAATCAATAAGTATTATTAAATGCCTAAATGTTTTTCAACTGGTATATACAAACAGTTATACAAAGTAACGTCATTTTGAGTTTTTTTTTGAGGGGTTGATTTTCCTTTGAATTATTTTCGAGTTAATGCAATGCATTCAAAATTATTCTTTCTTTTTTGATATTTTACTATATTTTAAATATCTTTTCATATGTATCTGTTACAATTAAAACGTCGAATACGGTCTTTCATAGAATAGATAGGTATTATCTAGTATTTTGTATTGGTATAAATTATCTAGTTATTTTCAATCCGTTATTTTATAAAATAAATATGTATTTCAAGAATTACCTAGTTGAATACCTAGTTATTCAATTAAATAACTGAATTATACACTTTAACGGAAACAATCTATAAAAAGTTTTTAAAATGATTTTACACTAATTAATTCACTTTTTTCTAAAAAATAGAAAAATGACTCCACTTTTTTTTTCAGAAATTTAATTTTATTTCACAGTGTCATAATCTTGGCATTTCTAACATGATTTAAAATATTCTTACTGAAATTTAAACTTTAAATTAATTCGGTGTTAACTGATTAAAATATGAAATTCTATTCCTTTCTTAACACACGAAACTTTTCTATCTTAATACAGTGCTGTTCAAAATTATCCCAGACCGCACGTAAGTTTGCAGCAAGTTTAATTTTTACTTGATATTATCTTGCCATGGCAAATATGACGCGTCAAACTTGAAGCGAAACTGCTGCAAGCTAACAATGCAGAATCGCCACCCTCACTTGCAAAACGAGTTTGCGACAAGTTCGCCACGGCTACTACACGCCATAGATAACTAGCGCCACTCCTCCTTGCAATGCAAGCTTGCTGTGAAGATGTCATGACAAATTCACAGCACGTTTGCGAAACAAGTTTGCTGCAAAGATGATAGCACAATAAATATCTTTGTCTTTGCTGTAAAAAACATCCGATTTCTAATAGCATCTCCTAGACCGTCCTTCTTTTTATTAATTCAATAAATAAATGATAATTTGTGAAAAAACTAACTTTTTTATAAAAAAAAATTTGAAACATTTCCCATCTTTTTACTAAATATAGAACTCGCACTTTAAAGAAAACTATATCGCCTTTTTTTTAATGTTGAAATTTTAACGTTTATAAACAAAATTAAACCTAAAAAAACAGTCAATGTATGTTGAAAAATAATAAATTACATTTTGTCCCATTTTAAAAGTAATTACTTTTGAACTCTAATTTCATAATTTATTCTACTAGCAAAACGTAGTTATTAGCGAAAATCGCTCTCTCTTAGATTTCAAATCATGTTCTCAGAACAAAATTTAAAAAATTAATGAAATCATGAAAAGAGTTTTAAATAAATCGTATGCGCGATCTATTAGCACAATCTATTTTCTCCTCTCGGAGTCTAGCTGGCCGCGTGGTTTAGAGCGTCAGGTTAGCAAGCGATAGGTCGCGAGTTCTAATCTGAGGTTGTGTTCGTACTCTGTTTCTGCTATAGTTTGCAACGAGTTTGACGTGACAAGCTTGCTGCAAGTTCGTCGCTTGGTGACTTCGAAGCTGACGTTAACGTGCTGCAAGCTTGCCCTCTTCTCACGTCAAATTTGTTGCAAGCTTGCAGATTTTGCAGGGCAAAATTGCTGTAACTTTGCTGCAACCTAAAATTGCTATCTGGGATTAGAACGGAGAGTTAAAATTTCATCTTTTCTTCATAACATTTTTAAAAATTAAGAATTTATTATTTTGTTTTGATTTTCTAGTACTTTATTTCATGCTCCATTAGCTATTTCATGAAAAATCACTACTTCTTAAAAATAATTACTGCTTAAAAAATGTATTCTGGCTGTTCAAAGTTATTCGTATGAATGATGACGAAAGTTATAATTAAGTAAGGTCGAATTGGATTAGTTTTTATTTTGGTAATTTTTAATAATTTTAACAGATTAATTTATTTGATAATTTTTTTTTTTGGTCTATGAAGCAGACAAGCTAACAATAATGCTCAAGAGCTAAAAGATTTATTTTCATCTTCGCCACCGTAACAATGAAGATCGAAAAATAGGATATCATATCCTCTTCGTTCCATAGGTCCACATATGTGGACCTTCGATATTTTATCATTGTAACTATGTAGTAAAAATTTACTGAATTCTAATCTTACTAGCATAAACATGGACGTTTGAACATTACATTTTCGACAATAGATGGTAGCACAGGCGTATATTTTTCGGAAAATATGGAAAAAAATTGGTCATATGCAGAGGATGGCGTCATCCGAGCGATTTCGACTCTTGTGTACCTTCGTCCGTTGGGCAACTATTTGTCATTTTGACTTTTTGCGTTTTATTTTGTAAAAAATGTTGTTTCACTCACTTTCCTGAAATGGATTTTAAAATTATCCCAAAGATGCTTATAATTACTTTACAATTACTTATTACAATTACAATAATTTTATCTCTAATTATAATACTTTTGTTGTTAATTTTATTTATATCTCTAATAAAGGATTTTATTTCCTTAGTTTTTGATCGAGAATCAGTATTTACTCCTAATTAGAATTAGAATAAATGTTTCAAGATTTTAATATTTAATTAAAGATTTTAGGTTAGATTTGAAATAGTCCTAGGCGAAGGCTATGTTGTTGTCTATGTGGAGAAATTTTTTAATGTGAAGTTTTTAAAAAAAATCAAGAAGTTTTTATTATTAAAATGACAGTTTTTAAAACTTGGATCCCTTTCCTTCAATTTCTTGTATCTTTTTTGAATTAAGACGTTCTTATATTGTTTCTTTAAACTATTAACTGCAATTTATAAAATATAAGTACTATAAATAAATATTTATTATTAATAATGTCTAAATGTTCTCATTGACTCGAGTAGAATAATTAGTTTTATATGCTATTTTTTTGGTTTTTGTATTAATTTTTATAGGATTTCTATGTCCAGAAGAAATAGAATATCTTCTCCAAAATATTGAAATATCAGATACTTCAGATGATGGTGATGATGGGTGGCCTACAATTGTCAATGAGGAAGATATCAATACATCTGAATCGTCTTCAGAGGAAGATGATTATAAAATTGAAAGTATCAGCAATACCACTGTGATAGAAGAAATTAATGGGAATTAAATTCCTCAAGCTGAAGTAATAAAATCTTACAACGCATCTATGGGAGGAATTGATCTGTGTGATCGATATCTGGCGTACTGTCTATGGGTGTTAGAGTCTTCACTCATTTTGTTGGCTTGTCCAATTGCTGATTATGCACAGCATATATTATAAATTAAATCAACTTAAATGTGCGAAATCCCTCATGGAATATAGAAAGATGATTGCCACTGCTCTTTGTAAGTATGAAGGCAGTATCATACCCTGAAGAGAAAGACCGAGGCTATCTGAACGTACAGACGATGAGGAAGAGACTCAAAGAGAGCATCGAAAGTTTGTTTCTCAACCCTGGAAAGATGTGCGCACAGATGGCTTTCACTATTTACCTCGGTTTATAGACGACAAATGTATCAAAATGCAGAATGCGAGGCTGTAAATCGAGAACTAGAGTGATTTGTATTAAATGCAATATGTATTTATTTGCTTTGAAAAATAATTGCTTTGAAAAATATGTATATAAGCTACTTATGTGAATGCTAACTGAAATAAACACATATTCACATAAAAAATGAAATAAACATATGTCTAACATTGGTAAATCGCAAATCATTTAAACTTTCGTTTTGAATTTCATTTTGAGTATGACATCAATAAAACTCAAATGTATAATGATCTTAATAAAGTTGGAAACTTAATTATTATATCAACCAAAGCGAAATAAAGACATAAGAACTTCTTTATTTCTTAAATTCAGATATGGAGTCACGCCCTGACGGATAATTATGATTCTCCGAAACAGATAAGCCACAACCACGTAATTATATATTAAAAAATGTTTAATGCTTTTTGAGAATGGCAAAATCACAACTTTTAACTATCATAATTGGGCCATGAACGTACGCAGTTAGCACTTTTTATGACCCAATATTTTTTCATTTCTGAAGCATAAACAGGTGCTTACTATGGTATCTTAATTATTTCAAGCATATTTTTATTTCTCAGACAAAAAGAAGAAAAAGTGTTACAAAATATTTGTAATAAGAAACCTCATTATTCAAAGTCACGCACAAAAGTAATAACATTTCTCCTTAATATTAGATGCTTGGTACACCTGTTTATGTGGCATTATATCAATGATGCTTCTGAAAGTTGAAGAAAGCATGTCAGAATTAAAGAAAAAGAATCTGTCATTAAAATAATTGCCATTCGTGACAACATTTCCTTTAAAAAAGAAAAGGAAAGATGGGAAAAAGAAAAATTAAAGAAGGTGTGGGGAAAAGGAAATGCGATAAATTGAATGGATTTGATGCTTGAATCTTCCTATCTTCATCCAGTTCCACTACGGAAGAAGAGGGAAAAAACTGGAGATTTCTATCGAGCAGTTGATACGGCAAAAGCTTTTTTTTGTTAAGGCCAAAAAGGAAAAAGAGCCAAATTCACTCCATTTAGTTTCTCTTTTATCACCAAACGGAGAGGAAAGGAAAACCATCTTCCACATTGAAGAATAAAGTCATCTTTTTGTCAAAAATAAAAGTTCGAAATTTGCTCGTTACTTTAAAAAGAAAGAGAGGGAAAAAAGAGCAGAAAACAATATTTTTGGAACTCAACTTGTGATCGTGTTTTTGCCGGCTTCTGGCTCAAAATCCAAACTTTAGCATATGGTGTGGACGGAAAGGTGTGAGATTGGCGTGATTTATGGGGAAAATTGTTGGTGAAAGTCGCCTCATCCGCGTTGTTTATGGTGTCGAATGAAAGTATCGGAATAGGAAAGGAAGAAATTTTTTCTTCCATTCCTCTATCATTATATTGAATGAAAAATTATGTGATTGAGGGATAGCTTTTTTTATTCTTTAAACATAGTGAAAATATTACTAAATTAACTATCTCATTGAATGGTAAAGCTGTAGGTATTGATTTTTTTTTGGCCTTATTCATTCATTTATTTTATTTTATCTTTATTACCTACTGAAACAAAAACAGAGTGTATGAGAATTTTTTGCTTCTCTTTTTTGTAATAAAATTTTAATGACTGTAATTCAAAAAGTGTCATTTTTATACGACATATGAGTGCATGCTTAAGGTGTAGGACAAGGGTGGGAATCCTGTGGCTTTAAGGTCGCATACGGCTGCAACAACTATTTACAATTTGCATTGGAATATTGTACTTGTCTGTAATATAATAATAATTACAAGCCAAGATTCTGCTTGTGCGGCCTTTTTCCCACTGCCGAATTTCAAGACACTTTTCAGTGAAAATTTTTCTGCACCCCTGGTACAAAAATATCTTAAATGCTTTAAAGCGAAACTGATTTTAATTTGCAATTTCAAGAGAGATAGATTGCTATAGAGTGCATTTAAATCTATAATGAATATATTTTTATTGCGTACGATTGAAATGTGATACATAAAATTATGCTCAACCGTGAATGAAATAAATGAATTTGTTTAAGTAGAATAACTCTTGTTTTAGTTGGAATATTCATAAATAGAAACTTTCAATCTTTTCTCCGTTTCCAAATATAAATTAATCTGATTAAATAGGCCATTATGCATAAAAGTACAGCCTATACCATACAAAATTAAATGATACAGCGCCAGTGTAAAAATATAATTATTTTCCGAAAATATTTTAATAATGATTCTCTACAGAGGAAATGAGATGCAACGTTTCATTGCAAAATTCTGTTGTTAAATTAATGCAACGCAATCTCCCTCAATTTCTTTTACATTAAAATGATTTAAGATCTACAGTTCACTTTAAGTTATATAAATTTTTTATAAGTTACTCGCGTGATGTTAAAAGAATTTTCGATATTGAAACTTAATTAAATACAACTGGTATCACCTTTGGAAAATCGATTCTAAATGATTTCATTGATTTATTCTTGGTGTAGTTTAGTTATATTAACGTACCGTTTTGAAGCAACACGAGAGAGATTTTGGACCACCTCGTAATTTTGAACTACGGTCAGATGACGAGGACGACACCTGGGCATACACCCCCCTTTCCATACTTCCGCACCACACCAGCGGGAGGACGTTTGACCCCCTACTTATGATTAACGCGCAAGAGGCCCAATACACGATTTATTTTAAGTGGAATCGGGTTCCGAGGTCGACACCTTACAACTAGGTCACAGCGACCTCGATTTATTTTTGGAAGTTGTGTTTCAGAATACTCCGTATATAGCTCGATTATGCTCTAAGGTCATGCAAATAGATATTGAAATCTTGAAGAATTCGATTCATAAAAATGAGCTACGGGAGAAATGATAGAAGCAATCAGGGATTTGAAATCATGTAAATTCCGTGTCCGCATTAAAATAAATAAAACATCCTAAAAACTCAAAAATCTCGCTATCGCTTGGTCGAAACAAATTTCGCAATTTGACATCGAATCATAATCTAATAATGCATTTCTCTTCTTAAGAGCTTTTTCTTATGTCAAAAAATGCTCAATATATACTGATTATAACAAAACCATCTCTGTAATCAAGCATATCTGGAATTTAAATATAATTAGGACGCGAATTTTTAATACTTCATGTTTTTTGTTATGTCTTTTGTTAACTGTTATTTAGCTATATTTGTTATTAAAATTTCATTAGAGAAGATTATTATTTGCTTACTATTTCACGCGTCGATCTCTCAGACCACTTGCTCACATGCACAGTGAATTAATATTAATATTTTATGACTAAAAGCCTAAAATATATTAATTTCTGTTCGCATTTTTTTTTCATTTCAATATTGTTGCAAAGATATTAACCATATTTCTTAAAAATCTTTTATCTCATAAAGACTACTGTATCGTCGTGAAGCTAGAAAAAAATACTATCATTAGTAGTACCAGTTATAGACAATCATTCAAAATTTCTACAGGAAATGTGCTCTTCACTTAAAATCTGTTTTATGTTAAGCAATTTCAAAAGTATATCAAATTATATATCAAAAGCAAAGCAAATGAGAGAAAAAAAAACTAGACGCTTTGTGAGCGGGAATCTGAGAGATTATATTTGGGGTTTTCGGTCTTGGGCATTGACTTTGGAAGCCAAAACTTCGTTCATCCTCACTCCTTGGAGATAGATAGAATTCTATAACAGAGAGCCATTAAGACATTCATTGCAGATATTTTCAGTTGACTTTATGTGTTAATTGTAGTTGTTTTTTAAATTTAATTTTTTCTCTCCTTTCTGTAATTCATCTTTATGCTAAGAGGATTTTGTATAACCGTAAACCTTATCTGGTCGGTTCTCCCCCGTGTGGATTAATAATAATAATAACTAGCCGCTCTAGCCTCCCTCCGGGCGGGTTCGCCACCAACATACACTTTACTCAGCATTGCCCCTGCCACGTTGCTGCTTCGAGGCTCTCAGCCGCTACTTTTATTCAGTTTTGAATACTGAATAAAGATCAATGCAACTGGCTATAAAACAATAGTAGATTTCATATTCTTTGTAGACAACAGATTCCTTTAAAATTGTAAATTATTTCAATAAACCAAATCCAATTGTAATGTTTAGAATAACTTTCTCACGAAATTCAGCATGAAATTCGTCTTGAGATCCATATATACAGAATGATATCGCCTTAATAAACAGTTTCCATCACCTACAATAGGTATTTTAGAATATTTTTGACTCTCCAGTTTGATGTAACTGTAGGGATTATTCTTGAGAACAAAAATTCAACTCAAAATTAAAATGTTTATTCCAAGAAACAACTGTATTCTCTCGTTTAATGAAAATAAAATCGTTTGCTATTTATTTGAAATTAAATTTTAACTAAAACAAAGAAAATAATATTGATAGAGATGACTTAACAAAATCGTCTACTAATAAAACTAAATTATATAGATGTCTTAAGAAAATCGTCTGCCATGAAAACTATATTAAATTGCAATGAAATGCAATACAACTGCATAGAAATGAAAAATACTATTTTAAACTCACGAAAATAAAGCAGAGCATTCTGATTGTTTGTTCTTTGAAAGAAGTGACGTAATAAAATGGCGAAATCACTGCCGTTTTTGAGGCTCAGTAATTCCTTATTTTGCAATAAAATCTCCTTTATTTCCGATAATATATTCCGTTTATTTTGCAATATCTCTCGAAAATTAAGGGTGATCGAGGGATAATGACAACTTATGGTACGTCTAGACGTCATAATCTTGAATGTAAAATAAAAATTGTTGAAATCTGTCTCTTAGTTGTGGCTTGGGAACTGTCTGAAGGTTTTTCCCCGTAGGGAGAATGTACTGTGAAGAAAGGTTTTTCGATTTCGTTCGAAAATGGGGGGTGGGGCAGGCGACCCTTGATGACATATCTAGATGTCATAAGCATTCATAGGAAATAAAAATTATCGAAATCCGTCGAGTGGTTGGGGATGGCGAACTGTCTGAATGTTTTTGCCCATAGACAATGTATAGTAGAGAAGTGTTTTTTTCGATTTCGTTCGAAAATGGGGGGAGCAGGCGAGCCTTGATGAGATATCTAGACGTCATTAGCTTTCATATGAAATGAAAACTGTCGAAAGAGGTCGGGTGGTTGAGGCTGGCGAACATGGTGAAGGGTTTTTTGCCAAATTATTTTTAATTATATAGATGATAAACCATTGCTAAACCCGGTATGGGACGATTTGCAATTTTCCTACATCATTATTCTTTTTTCTTTGTTGGAAAAAATCTACATATATTTTGTAAACAAATTCCTCCCATGTTGGTGTTGATTGTAAGTTTTTAGAGATTTAAAATAAATACTGGCTAATTGGTTCTCTCTCCGGCGACCATGCAGACCTTACACTCTTTCGGGTAGATGGGTCGCCTTGAGGTATGCCAAACCATTGTTAACAAATTTCAAGGTGTAAAGCAAGATATATCCCAGCGATCAGAGACATCATTCGTTCCTAACAGAGGGTTAAAAGATTGCTGCTGGAAATATTTTTAACAGTTAAGTAAATTATGTACAACCAATCAGAGAAGCACAATGACGCTTCCTTCTTCATTTCTGAAGTGTCTTCCTCCTCGTAAAGTGACATTTACTTTGAAAGTTCATTGTCATTCAAAACAGTTGCTCCGATTAGAAATGGTTGTAATTTCCTTGCTAAAAAAGATAGGAAAAACAATTTTTGAACACAATGCTAGAGGTAGCACAGAAAATTAGGTAGATTCCTTATAGGAACTCTACCTATTGCAATGGTTCTCATGACACGACTTCCGGAAAATTTCTGCAAATCTTCATCGATCATGACTCCTAGAACCCAAAACCACCCTTCGTTAAAAAGTTTATATATATATATATATATGTATAACGCTTTTTTCCATGTTATCTTGTGAACACGATAACTGGAGTAATTTTGAAGTACATTTAACCAGCTTGGGATATGTTGTAAAGACAGTGAAAATCTCGGTCGAGTTCGTAGATGGGCTATCCAGCTCAAAGGGGGTGGAAATTTTCATTTTCCCATAATTCCTTTACAATTGAAAATAGAAAGAAACTTCAAATTAGGCGAATTATTGCCTTATCATAACGAACAATGTTTGAATTTAAACTTTTTCGATAGCTACAATTGCTTAGAAGTTATGAGCTGAAAAGTGATTTTCCCACCCTTCCCCTCCTCTCCCCCTATCTTAAAATACGTTTTAACCTATGCATGTTACCCCTCATTGGAAAGCTCTGGTCATTTGCAGTTTCTTTCACCCTGTTTCATTCTTGTAGCTCCAATATTTATGAGAATAGAGGGCAAAATGTTCTTTTCCTTATTATTATTAGTAGAGAAGTATATGCATAACGCTTTGGCCCGTGTTATTTTGTAAACACGATAACTAGAGTAATTTTGATTAGATTTTAACTGGCGACGGATATGTTGTAAGGACGGTGAAAATCTCGGCCGAGTTCGCAGATGGACTAACCAGCTCAAAGGGGGTGGAAATGGTGGGGGACTGAAAATTTCATATTCCAGTAATTCCCTTACGATTCAAGATAGAAAGAAAATTCAAATTAGGCGAATTATTGCCTTAGCAAAACAAACAACTTTTGTACTGAAACTTGTTTGATAGCCACAATTTCTTAGAAGTTATGAGCTAAAAAGCCATTTTCAATCCCCTCCCCAACTTATCATTTCCCCATAGCTCTGTTGCGACTAAAGATAGAAAAAATTTTTCAATTAGGCGAATTATCACCTTATGATAACGAACAACTTTTATACTAAAAGTTTTTTGTCTGCTAGAATTGCTTATAAGTTATGAGCTGAAAAGCGATATTCAATACCCCACCCCCCAATTTATCATTTCCCCATAGGTTCGTTAAGATTGAAGATAAAAAGAAAATTTCAATTAAGGTAATTATCACCATATCACAACAAACTACTTTTATATTGAAAGTTTTTTGACAGCAAGAATTATTTAGAAGTTATGAGTTCCCATCAACCTCATTCACCTTCACTTTTTATACGGTATAATATATAATTAATTTATGACTAATTAATTTAATTAATTTATAGTTAATATCTTTGTTAAATTTTGTTAATTATAACTGTTAATTGATATACCTGGCTTTGCTCCGGATTAAAATGTTTTCATGTTTAATATTTTTAATGTAAAAATTATTATTGTATAAATATTATAATACGCAAATTACTTTTCTGATCTAAAACGCTTTTAATTAAAATGAGAATATCAATTGAACCAGAAAATTTTTAATAACATCCGTTTTCTTCATACGTTATTATTTGTTATATAGGTACTTCAAATTTTGTTAACAATTACTAAAATCAATGAAAGGTTTTAATGAATATTTTGGAACAATTAAATTAACTGTTTAATTATTCATTAATTTAAAGCGTGAAAATAAATCAATAGCTGGTCCCGATATAAATTGTTAAATCGTCTACTTTTAAAATTTTCTTTTAGCATTCTTCCTTCTGGAAACAGTTCTTCGTATTATTTTCGATCAACAAGAATATTGTTACGAATTCAGTTTAAAATTAATTTTGATAAAAACAATCAAATGAGAGAAACAAATTTATGGAAATGAAAGACATCACGGAAAAACGCCTTGCTTAATTTTTAATTAAGTGAAATTTTAAGCATCTTTTAGGCTTTGAAAAGTTGAAGGTGACCTTCCTCTTTTCCTAAATAAAAAGTTTGAAAAGTTTGATTGAAATCAGTCCAGTGGTTTAGGAGGAGATGTGGAACATACATACATAGCCATAGTGACTTTTATTTAAATTAATATAATTATTAAATAATTATAAGATAAAGATTGCTGGCATATAGTATAAGCCATAAAAAAGGTTTTAGTGGAGTTTTGTAACAATTAATTTTTTATCTTTAATTAAGTAGATAGTTAATTTTAATTAATCAAATAATTTTAATAGTTAATTTGATAATAGGTTTTTTTGACAGAATACTTTAATTTGATATTTAACTAAACATGGCTTGACCATGATTTGTTTAATAAAATCAATATAAAGTAGCAAAAATAAGAGTAATTAAATAAGAGTTCCCTTTATCCTCTTTGCTATTGAAAAACATCTCCTTAACTTTAAAATTGTTTGGGATTTTCTGCCTGAGTATTTGGTTTTAACCGTCGATGGAGATTTAAATTTACTGTTCAAATTGGCTGCATTCATATCCTATGCTTTAAAAACACGTATTAAATTTGCTACTCACAATGTTTAATAATTTTTATTCTCTTTTATGTTAAGAATTTAGTGACTATTATCTCTGTAACCAGGGAGTTCTCTAAATGAGCCCATTTTAGTAGTGTTTAAGTGTATCATGTCATGTGATTTTACCATATGACAAAGTAATGTTCGCACAATTATATTGTAACCTAGATTAAATAAATTAATTTTTAAATCTAGAGTCCTTCTTCATTAGTGCCAAGAGTCAATTTCTTGCTACTGTTTCAGATAGGCTGGCTTAATGTTATCTAGGAGATATTTGCACTGCTGAGATGTTTATTTCTATATGACTCCTACCTGTTGAATGATTATGTGTTGAGATATAAAAAAATTGACCAATGTACTGACCGAAAAATCTATCATAACTTTTTGGAATGAAAAATGGAATGATAAAACCTTGATATAGCAAAAAATCAAATGACATGAAAACAGAATCACAGCGTAAATACTGCAATGTGTAGAAACAAAAAGTCATTGGCTGTGTCTGTATTGATCAATAAGTAATATTTCATGACTTTTGTAACATTAACGTAAAGGAATCTACCTTTGCCTTCAAGCTTGCCGAAAAGGGATTTTTTTTGTTTGCTTAAGTAATTATTGTCCAATGTGACTTCTTTTGGACAAACGGGCAGCATCACTATGATACTCCATTTCACGCTGATCACTTTAAACCTTTTTTGCAGCCATTGATGAACATTCGATTGCCCCATCCGTGCTATGCATGGGGCTATATAAATTCTCTGAAACTACTTTTCGAAGCTTCAGTGCATTGCATTATGCCATACACTCTCTCTTCATCACTTCTTTGCATGCACAGTGGACGAATTAAAGGTACGCGTAGAGAATGCTTCACACGGTAGTGCAACGGACTACAGTATGAATGTTGCCCGTGTCACCAGGAAAAGTCACATAGGAAAAGTATTACTTACGAGAAAGTGGGGTAAAAGTGGATAAGGTTCGAAGGCCTATTGGAGCTAAAATATTCGACATAGATCTTGACAAATGTTATTAAAATATTCATTGTTTTTCGGAGTACAATATATATTTCCAGAAAAGTCGCAGTTACATTACTTTTTTATGAATGATTTTTTTTATAAAAAATGTCAAACTACCCGGTTTTACCCCACTAGTGGGATAAAACCGGGTAAACATGTTAACGCTATGGGAAATTAGAAAAAACTCGATTTTCAGTGGAGAAGTTGTAACCATTTTTTATTTTATATGACAATTTAAGAATATTAATTACAAAATTCAGATGTGAAATAGTTGTCTTCTTCCTCCGCGGCAATGCAGTTTTCGTGCACAGCTAAGACAGTTTTTACATTTGATTAACCCTTCTTCTTTAGTTACATTAGAAAATATATCGTTAAAATATAAACAATCAACTTCTAATGTGTTTGTAACATCTTAATCGGAGGAATCATCAATACTTGACTGCCCTGGTCTTACGCCACTTGGAGTACACGGTTTTACCCCGAGTGCAGAGGTTATAAAATACGATATAGAATCGCGCAATCATTGGTGTCAGTCCTTATTGTTTGACAGGGTATGAATCCTTAGTATACGTATAATAAACTGGATTAAATAAAATTTTTAGAACTGTAATGATTTTTAAGTAAGAACAGTTTAAAATCGAAAGAACATTAGAGAGTTGACGTCGTAAACTAAAACACCTTCACATATGCAGCGCATTCAACAGCTACAACACCACTATGACTGCTCCTTTTTCTTGACTAGTTGAGTATATTTCAGTATCTGTCTACTAGATAGGAATAAAATAACTAGCAGAATCAGGGGTGCCCGGTTATACGCCACTACCCAGTTTTACCCCACTCTCCCCTACACAAATAAAATTTTATAGTTCCTTCTATAAAGTGTTCAAACATTTTCTTCCTGTTATTGTTTGCAAGGAAGTTATAGCCATTTGTAATCGGAGCAATTGTTTTGAATAACCCTGCACTTCTCAAATTAGAAGAAAGTGTGAAATGCTTTCGAAAAAAGCAAAAATGAAGTAGAGGGCTTATCATTATTGAAAATACCCTAAGTGACAACACTCTCACCTAAAAGGAGAGGGAAGGAAAGTTGAGAAAAAGGTCATAAAAGAGGGAAAGAAAATTTCTTAAGAATAGAAATGTGATGAATTGAATGTACTTTATACTCAAGCTTAGCAATCCTCTTTCATTTCCACAAAGAGTGGGGGGAGATTTCTTTCCAGCAGCTCAATGAAAAAGAACCAAATATTTGAAATTTAGTTCCTATTTCGGGAATAGTGTAGCCAAAACAATGAAAAAAGTACCTTTCAGTTGAAGAATCATGCATCGAGTAAGTATTTTATCAAAAAAGGGGGAGAGACCCGAAGTTTCATTAGAAACTTTGAACTGAAAAAGTCGAATGAAGCAATAAAAGTTTTTGTGGGAATTTAACTGTGATAGAGTTTTCGCAAGCTTCTTCCTAAAAATCGAAACTTAAGCATACGGTCTGAGGGAAAAGGTGTGCGCCTGATGTGATTTATGGGGATAGTTGGTGTTTGGAAGTTTCCTGAATCAGTTTGCTTATGGTACCGATTGGAAATATCAAACAAGAGAGGAAAACTTTATTTTCTTCCGTTATATGGATTGAAACATTATGCGAATCGAATGCTTTTTTATTCTCTAAATAGTAAGTTAAGTCATTGAAGGACAAGAATTAATAAATATATTTGGGATTAAAATTTATGTTCCAATTTTTTTCCATTCTAAGTGTGGTGCCGGCCAAGAAGCAAAATGAACGTGGGATAATTTTTGCTTTTGGTTATTAAACGAATTTTTTAATCTTATTATTTACAAGAATTATCTTTGATTCATAATTAGCATATAAAATATCCTTCATTTGAAATAATACGAAAGTGCTTAAAATTGTATCAATTGTAATTTCCGATTTTAAATAGTTTCTTTGTCTGGAACTATGATGAACTCCGAAATGAACTATGACTTCCGAGTTCATACTTCAGAAATGCAATATTTAAGATAATAAGTTTTCGAAGAAGCATTTTAGCATTTTTTTGTCATTTTTTTTTCTTGTTCTTTTAGTTCAGTGCATAAAAGTTATGTTACTTATAATTACGATGAAAATAAAATAAAGAGAGAGAGGAATAAAAATTTAATGAAAAATAGATAATATTCCTTGTAGAATGATTTATTTAGGGAACATTCATGTATAACTTCCAATTATATTTTATAAATAACTTGAAACCTCTGGAAGTCAAGAGATTTCTTCATACACCTTTCAAAATGTAATGAAACATTATCCTATGAAAGCATATTATGTTTCAAAAAGCCATGCTAAGTTTTATTAGAAATATCAAATAAGTAGTGACAGGAGGCTCGTAAGCAAAGAAATAAAACATGGCTATAGATCTATGGAACTCATTTACATGTAGATACATAGAAAAGCAACATATAATTAATTGAGAAATGGTACAGATTTACAAAAAAAATATATTTTAATTTTGAGTGACATCCAAAAAGTGGACAGATACTCAATTTGTTTTATACAATTTGGGTCGTATGCTTCGTAGTCTATATAAAAATCGATCATATATGAGGTAAGTATGAGTTTAAAATTTTAAAAATTCGTATAAAAGATGGAAGAAAACAGATTTTGTAAGGAAATCTTCCCATTTCTCCCTCTTTTCTGAAGATAATACATTGCAATTCCATATACACACATATCCGATATACACACGTGTACAGGGTATGAAATAACCATTAAAGAAACATAGATACTTCAAAAAATGAATTTTAACATTTCAGAAAAAACTTATTATATTAAAAATGATTTTGAATGATTTTTCTCGGTTAATTCGAAAGTTTTGCTTCAGACACACATTGAAGATCGCTTTGATTTATTCTGATTTTTTTTTTCAAATTGATTTAAAATATCCTAAAATATCGATGATATAGACGAGATTATTCTGCATCGAGACACTGATAAGAACATGATCCCAGAAATTAGGAATTAGTAAAATGTTTTCAAAATATTCGCACACAAAAATAAAATGTTGTTATTATACGTTCCTTTTAATGTAAACAAATATCCACTAACACATTATTATTAAAATGTTCCATGCTCTTCGGAAATGGCGAAATTGTCCCTTTAAAAATGCATACATAATTGGTATTTACACATGTGCATGTTTGCAAGTTCTTTTTTCACCTATTTATCTTATTTACCTTCTATCGTCTATTTTTAGCTCAATTCTCCCTTTCTTCAGCATATTCATCTTCATTACCATAAGTGCGTGTTTGATTTACTCATTTATCATAAACCTTTCAAAATTATTTACATCATTCAATTACATTATTTGCAAAGAAGAAATAACACTGCTGCAATCTCATTCTGTTTGTCTAACAAATATATTAATATAGTATTCACTCAAAAGTTCTCAAAGATTATTGTGAGGGCTCAAGAATAAACTAAGAGTGTAATGATTTGAATAAAATAATAAATATCTTGCTTGTCGAACATGTTATTTTCATAATTGCTCTTCGTACAGTCATTTTCGGCGAACATAAAAAGGAATAAAACATAGAAAAAAAAACAGTTGATTTCAGACCGGAAAGAAAAAGTCATCAGAAAGAAAACACGGTCAATTGAATGGATTTTACTCTCAAACCTAACAGTCTACATTCACTTCCACAATGGAAAGAAGGGAAAGAAACTGGAGATTTTCATCGAGCAGATGATAGGGGAAAAAATCACTACTTTTTGCAAAAGAAAAAAACAAAATGAAAAAGAGCAAAATTCTCTCCATTTAGTTTCAAAAGAAGAAGAAAGCCACGTAAGTAAAAGAGGGATCCTACGCATTAAAAAATCATACACCAGTTATGTATTTTTTAAAATAGGAAATTCCGAATTCTCTACTTATTTTAAGGAAAGAGGAGTATATATATACCTTTTTCCTTAAAATAAGTAGAGAATTATATATATATATATATATATATATATATACTCTGTTCCAAAACTTTATAGAATCTAGTAAAATATATGTTTTAGCAAAACGGAGAGGCATACACACACCAATTACCAATATGTTTATTCAAACCATATGCGACTTGCATTCAACTAAATATTTAGAAAAAATAACAATTTTTATTTCAATTGTATAGCAAAATGGAAATATTAGGTGTCCCAAAAGTTTATAGAATATATGACATTGCAACAAAAGGTGCTCAATACGATGTTCTTAATAGTTTAAAGTCTTTCCATTTCTCAGTATGACATTGTATACACGTTTTTCCATCGACATATTTAAGGTTTGTAATATCTCTGCTTCCAAGTTGCACCATACACTTTCAATGACTGTCTTCAAGGCATTCACTGAATAAAATTGCCCTCCATTCTCATATACCTTCCAAAACGTAATGCCCCACGCATTTTCAATTGGGTTTAGATCAGGGCTCGTAGGTGGAAACTCAAGAACAGTAACATTTTTCGAGTTTAAATATTTTTTCGTAGCATTGGAGGTATGGATGGGAGCATCATCTTGCTGATATTACCAATGTCGTCCCCCTATGTTTTCTACAAATGGCATAAGATGAGTTTCTAGTATTTCTATGTATTTAGGAGAATTCTGTCAGCCCTCTGAAAAGGCCAAACCCACTTGACCGTTGAAACTGAAAGCAGCCCACACCATCACAGATCCACCACCACTTTGCCTACTGAAAAAGGTCCTGGGCACTTTTCGTAAATCATACCAATATCTTATATTCCCGTCAGGTCTATCGAGGTTCCATTTTTTCATCACTGAAAGGACAGCCATCCATTTATCACCGTATGACATATGATCACGAGCCCATTGTAATCTCTTACTAATGTGAAGCTTTGAGAGTTGTAATCGGCGAGCCATTTTTGCGTGGATCATATAACCAGATTCTATAATTCATCTATGAACAGTGTTCCTGGAGATTTGCAACCGGGAAGCCCCAGTAATTTCGCGAACCGACATTTTCTGACTTGAAAGCCATTCTTTGTATCCGTCTACCACTGCGAATATCCGTCACACGTGGTCTTCTCGAACGAGGTTTTGGCTCATATGGCGTCTTACGAGTTAATACACGTTAAATCATGGTTTTAGAACGATTTAAAAGTTTCAATATTTGCTTAACAGTCTTACAGAGCAATTTGAAATGCAGAATTTTACTCACTTCTTCATTAGAGAGCTACGAAGCTTTAGGCATCTTGAAACGCAGAACAAACGAACGCTTTCCTTTTCTTACAACGTATTTATTAGCCTCCAGATCGGCGTCATGATTATCAATACCATATTTGCATAAAATTGCATTTGTCTATAAACTTTTGGGACAGGTTATTTCAGTTTATTCCACGATTTAAAAATTGCCATTAAATATACGGGGTCGAACTGCTGTTTTTTTCTATTTAATAGACATAATATATCTATACAGTAAGTTACATCGAAATATATCATATACAACAAAAAATATAGGCAAAATACAAGATTCTATAAACTTTCGGGACAGAGTGTATATATATATGAAAGATCAGACTTTAAAAAGGTGAAAGGCAGTCCATTTTCATCATGGAAGAGACGATATTTGTTTAAATCTTCTTTTATTGAGGCATCAGGCGTTATTCTTCATAGGTAAAGCACTTAATTTTTACGTAGCTCCATGACCAGATTTCAGAAGTTTACGCCCGCGCGGCGCGTTGTTGTTGAAAGCTTACATGCTGGCGTGAAAAAAGGGCGAAAAGAATGCGCAGAACGCTTAAGTACCCAGAATAGGGAATTCCCCTTGAAACTCGTGATTTGAAAAGAAAGTTGTAGTGCGTTAAATATGATGAAAGTAGAAGTATTTAAAATGAGGTGTCATTAAGATTATTTAGGAAAGTTAAAAAATTAAAATATCACACATATATATATATATATATTATCTGCGCTTGAGTTTCTGCAACATGAAACAGAATTTAAGCATACTGCACGATTGGAAATGCATGTATGTGGTGTGATCTATGGAGGCAGTTTCCGGTAGCAGTCTTTTGATCCACTGTGTTTATGGTTTCGATTGTAAAAACCAAAATAGGGATATATTGCGTAATTTGAACCGCAAAACCATTTTTCAATGTACATAGACCGAGAATAATAAAAATTGGAATAGCATGGTTTTGGTTTATTTGTCTCCCAAATAATATAATTAACTTCTTATGAGTAAAGTAGTAAAAGTAATTTAAGTAGTAGAAAAACGTATGAAAAAAATTGAGTCATAAGTCCGATTAAGCAAACTGGTTTCCCAACTTGGACTACTGTTTTTCCAAACTGGACCACCATAAGCATAATAAAAACAAAAGTATTTATTGATACTAAAATTCTCATCAACACACGAGGTACGAAACCAAGCATGTATTTTATGCTCTGTATCGACTTTTTCTTCCTTCGTTTCCAATAAAACCAAGGCTAAAAAGCCAAGTATCCTTTTTTTAAACCAGTAGTTGATGTCCTTAGTGTCATTCAATTGATTTTTTTCCTTTGTCCTAATCGACCTCCAATTTTATGAGGACAATTATTCATTATAAATGCTTCCTGGGCTATTCCCCTAGTTCAGAATCATAGTCACATTTATTTAAACAGTCCACTTTAGGCAACTTTTTGTGGTTTAATTTAAGAAACTTTTAGGGGACAACAAAACTAAGACACTTAACCTTATGTTTAAATTATTTTAATAAAATTATTATAGTATATTGCAGCCAAACGAGTTTACTAACTGAGAATTTAATAACGTATTTTTGTGCTTGCTTGAAAACAAAGTACGGACGATTAGTCTTCCGTTAAAAAAATTAATTGATAATATCTAGCAGTAAAATGATTCTCTCTAGCACTTTCTCTAAAAACTGACTCCATAAACAACATTTACATCGTTACGATTTCACCTGCCTATTTTACAGTTTAAACATTTAATAAAATTGAAGTTAGAGGTCGATCCATCTAGGCAACAGTCTTCTGCATCCATCCTCCATATATAGAATTTATGATCCTGGAAAGATAAAACAAGTTATTAAAGAGGATAAATGAGTTTTATTCTACAAGTAAAAGAATATTCTTTAAGTAAGTACAGTAAAATTTCGATTCATCGTCACCGTCTGGACCAGGACTTGACGGATAACCGAAATCTCTTGATACATATGTACAGCAATATGATTTCACTGTTGTCGTGGTACGAAAATGAGAATAAAATCCTTGAAAAATGAATAGTACATACATGTTGTATTTAATTTTGCAAAACTATCAATATAAACTGAAATATAAGAGTAGTAATGTATAGAACAGAATATAACACCACTTCATGACTCTGCGACTGTAACCTTTTAGTTATTTTAAAAGTATAGCGGACACGAAGTGGAAGAGACACCGGAAAACGCTCCTCAACTGTCTGACAAATTATGACGGAAAGAAGTGAGTTGGAAAATGTTACAAAAACACAGATCTAAAATTCTGGGATAATATACAAGAAAGTAAGAGGAGTGTAAAAATATATATAAACAAAAACAGAAAAATGAAAATGAAAATTTGAAAAATGGACATGAAATGTACAATTACAACAAAAAAGAGAATGAAAAAAAAAACTAATCTAATAAAGAATACCACAGAATCAAACTAATATGTGAGTGTTAAACCACGTCAGTGACTGTTCTGTTGAGTGTTCCTTCCTCCATAAAGTGAAAGTTCTTCTGTGTGGAAGGGAAGAAAAGTAAATGTGCGCTGTCACATCGACGAAGCAGACGCAACAAATTTACAATGTCTGCTTGTGGATTACGGAGAAGGTTGAAGTGGAAGTTCATAATGGATTCATTCGAAAAAGCTCTTGAAATTCATTAAGATGGTGAAGCAACCGTTGTTTATTTAAATATTATAAACCTACGTTACTTTTTATTTTTTAGACGATGACGGATAACAAAACCTAATGTTTAAATGAGTGACTGTTAATCGAAATTTCACTGTACCAGTTTCATGTAATCGTTACTATAACTAGGCTACTGTATGAAATGATTGTCACGAATGTACTAGTAACGTCTACATGAAGTTAGAACTGCGTTTACAAAGACATTAGGATTCAACTCAAGTCAATATATTGTTCTAATCGCATCAATTGTATATAATACGCATGTTTGAGGACTGGATGTTGATCTGTAGAAAGCGGGAAATTTACCTCACGTCAAATTTATTCCATTGTTGATTTAAATCACAGTGCCTCCTTTACATAACCACAACGGGTTTTTTTACGATTCAAAAACATTCTATTAATGATAATTAAAATTTTAATAAGTAATTCTCTTTACCAATGGCTTGAAACATACTTTATAAACAGTGTCAGTATACTAATCAGTTGATTTATTCTTCAAGCACTTTTTATCAGAATTTTGCATATGTTCCTATCTTTTTTAGCAATATTTAGATAATTTTCTTTTGTAAAAATGTCTGTACTTAAACTGGTTTTCTGAGGTGGGATTCATCATCACACATACCACCTGTAAATAAATTTATATTTTTTAAACATCTTTCATTTTATTTTACAGAATGAACTGTAGCATGCATATGTATTTGGTAAATATATTATACAAAATTATTAAATAATTGATGAGATTGAAGAAAGAACCAATTCTCTCTCTCTTGAATATTATCTCCAGAGATAAGATACAAACAGAAAAAATCTGCATGCCTAAAATCTTGCACCAAGAAATATTCGGGAAATACATTTCTCTTCATGATTAAAAGTGAATGCTCTGTTTGTATACTTATTTTCTAAGTTAATCCTATTTAGATTAGACAATGAGATTTGTTTATTCATATTAGCTAATTATGCTGGGATTTCCCTTCAGATGCCTTTTGCATTAGGCACTTTTGTTGTGACACTTATTGCGGAACTTTGGAATTTGAAATCTGGAGCGATTCAAGCATCTGGATCTCGAATATCAGAGTTAACTAAATTAGGTAAAATGAATTTTCGAAATAAACTCTAAATTCATCTCAAGGACTAATGTTTTGGATTTCATTTTCCTATTTTGTTGTTAATATGTCAAAAGGATTTATGTAAAATATAAAAATAAATCAGTAAAGCATACGGAATTTTATTTCTAAAGTGTTGTTTGGCAAGACTAATCTTTCCATAATTTCAAAATATAACCATGCGAAAAATACTATAAACTACTTAGAATACTATGTTTAATTAATAATATCCATATTTATTCTTAGAATTCAATATTCATCGTAACTTTAAGAGAGGAAGATATTTATGCAAAGAACATTGATTACTGTTTTCGGGTTTGTACATTGTGCTTGAATTTAAGACAAATTCTATTTGGTTCACTGCGAATAGTATTTGGTTTATTTCAATAAATGAAGCCATTCTACGATTGTTAGCATAGGAATCGTAAACAATATTGAATGAAGAGTAACCATTCATAAGTATTCGATTAACGTGACGTCACAGTGACATCTTATCAAACAGAATAGCGCTATTAGATGATGCGGTTTTGCACATCATCTAACATCTAACTTAACGTAGTCTGTAACATTTTTCTGTCACGTCTTTTTATCCCCTAAAATGCACATTGGATTCCAAAGCTGAATTAATAAAGCCTTTTTTCTATTAACATGAATTCGCTTCATTATACCACTGCAATATAATGAAGTTTTTAAAAATCAGAACGTCAGATTATGACGAGCACCTTTTTCACATGGATGGTAGTTTAACAATGGCATCATAATTTAAAAGTCAGTTTTCGTGTGAAATACGCATTATTAAAATAATTCTGCTGCAATGTTAAAGCATATACAGGACATAATTACGCAAAATATAATATGTTATAACTAGTGAAAAATCAAAATGAAACAAATCACATCAATTCAGATTCGTTTTGCTTCTTTGATTAACTTGGGTTTGTCAATAAAGACTACTACTTTCGAATGCCTCTTTTTTCATCTTTCTACTTTGAATTAAATGATAATTTCAAATATTAATTTCAGATTGCAAATATATTTCTGTGCCTCAGAGCCAGATCAATGTAAGTCACATTATGCCCAATTTTTAGAAGATAGAAAAATTTGAAAATAAGTTTCTGGTTGCTTGTGCGGATTTACTGAATTATAACCCTAGTAATTATAAAAGGAGATTTTTAAATAGATTTTCCCGTTACGGCTTACTGTAAAATCAGATTCTATATATGTAAAAAAGTTAAAATCGTCATTTTTGGATTAGCATATTCTGATTCTGAGGTACAGATTTTAGGAATTAACTGGATCAATTATTACTATAGATTATAAAGCGTGAGAATATCTTTCATTTGCACCATTCATTCAGTTTTGAAGCCTATTTTGTCATGCTTATTAATATATGGGATTACATTCTCAAATGCTGATAATTTTCCACATCATGGTATCCTAGAGTTATGTCACAAATATACGTGTAAACGTAAACAATGTTTGAGTAAATAAGATTATCAAATCAAAGATAACAATGAAGGACAATGTAATATATAAATATTACACTCCTTTATTATTAAAGAAAATTTTTATAAGAAAAATTATTCACATAGTTAACCAAATATAAGCTGAATTGCTTTTACTCTTCTCTAATGAAGAACGCATTTTGTTATCTTTAATATTTACATTATTGTTGTTCTTCAATGAAAGTCTCAACTTCAAGCATGTTACAAAGTATTTTAAAGGGTAGAGCAAATCTACTTAACTATGACAGCATCAATTGTACATGCAACATCTAAAATAATGAGCAACAATAGCTATATCTTAAAAAATTCAAACGCATTTTCCCTTAGATCTATAAACTTTTTCTAAAGGTAGAATTCTTTTGTATATATCTTAAAATTTAACGTATTGGTACCATTGGGAACCAGAGAAATGCATCTAAAGTTCTAGAATTAAATTTGAAATACATGTCAGCGTAAAGCTTATTCATTTCATATTCAATCCCAAAGCATCTCGCAAATGAAAAAAAAACAGCTTTGTTTTAATTCAGTATAGTACACTCTTAGAGGAATTGGAAAATTATTCAGAAATTGAAGTTTGCTGCTGTCTCTCTCATAGTAAATACGATTTCATCAATATCTTCACTGCTGTAGACTGGAAATAAATTGCACTTAATGGAAAAGATGCTACGGAAATAAAATAAAATTTAGATGAGATACAAAGCTTTCGAAATATTATTTATCTCTCCCTGTTTCACTCCAGCCTCTCGTCGCCGAAATGCATGGATTCTTTCTTAGGCTAAACTTCAAATTTAATTTTGAGGTTCTGAATGAACCATTATTTTCTCCCGTCTTCATCCCTGTGATACCTTATTTTTCGAGTTTTCAGACGTACCGAAATATAATAATGTTTACTGTTGGTGAAGGCATAGATTTGTATAGCTTCGAACCTATATAAAGGAATATATATGTAAAGTTGTGACATCTTGTATTGCGTTGTTGGCAGGGATGATTATATGAAGTTAATAATGTAAAAATACAGCCTGTCTGTTCGTTTTCTCTGACTAGAGGAAGAAAGCACGAAGAATTCATAAAAGAACTGAAATACATCAATGAAGTTAATTTTGGATGTCACTTCTTAGGGAGCTCCATTGCTAATAGTTAGAAATCTTCTCTTAATCTGTAGCCCTAAACTAGAAGCATTTTACCATGTTTACCATTTACTCTTAGGCACCACCTGGGCCATATTTATATACTGGCATCTTGATAAAACTGACAAAAAATCCGATTGGAATTAACTTGTGAAAGAAAAACAACGAATTTAGAAGTCCAAAGTATCCAACTTGCATGCGTCTGCACAGTAGATTCGAGTTATCACAAGTTAGGAAGCCAATGCTGACACTCAGGAATCTTCTCTTGAACTATGGCCCTGAATAAGATGCACAGAGGCCAGCTTATTACTTACTCCTAGACATTATCAGGGTTGTCTTCAACGGTACCTTGAAAGAACTGACTGGAGATATGATTGTAATTTAGTCGTGTTTAAGAGTAAGAACGATTTCAGTCTCAGTGACACTCCGCATCCCAGGGAGAAAGAGGTCCCATGAAAGGTTTCAGCCAAGTACTTTTAGACGTCGACATAGTAAGCTAACTACGAGTATTCAGGAGTAATTTCAAATGGCACGAGATTTTATATCGTTGTTATTATAATACATCATAGAGCTGACAACAGGCCAATGCCGTGCCATCCAAGAAATAATAGTTTTAGGGTTGTTCGCGCGATTATGAAATTACTAAGCCGAATGCCGTAGGCTGCAATCTGACGTGCACTTAGAGACATCAAAACTCTACCATTCTCCTAGTCATCAAGCATGAATGAAGCATAATTGAAAAGCAGTTTCATTGTCCTCCCCATTCTGCATCGACTATTTCGGATGTAATTGAATAAGTTCAAAAATCATTGATAGTCATCTGGCAGAATCATATCCGACATTTAAACGATGGAATAGATGCACTAATGATAGACTGTATTCCGTGAAGTTTAGAAAGGTATATGAGAGCCAGTTTCATCTCTTCAGTCCCTAATCATGCGTTTCTTCACTTAAGCTCTTGAAATCTTGTTGATTTTATTGTTAATTGAAGTTTCTTCATGGTGATGGGATATATGTATATATAATGTTATTCCTTTAAGTGAAGTTTAGAGGCAGTCGAAGAAGATTGCAGTCGTTCAAGTCCAAAACGATTTATTGCATTTCGAAAATGGGCACAATCGTATTAGTTACAGAGTACTCAATAAGAGATTAAACTTTTAAAAGATTATGGGAACATTAAAACCATGGCCAGGAGTAAGAAATTACGACTGAAACGGCGGAAGTTGCTTAGTGCTTTGCATGATTAACAAAAAGGAAGTTACACAGACGCGGCGAGTTTTTATAATAACGAAACTGGAAAAGTAGCGCAGTTGAGGCTCGAGAAATAGTGCCACTTTTACGAGTCTAATTTAAGTAGAAGTTCTTTTATCATAGGATTGAAGTAAATGTAATTCGTTCGTAATTAAAAATTAACTGTCGTTAAAAATGATTTATTTTAAAGATGAGAAAATAAGAATTCATTTTAAAGATGAGAAAATAAGAATTCATTTTAAAGATGAGAAAATAAGAATTCATTTTAAAGATGAGAAAATAAGAATTCATTTTAAAGATGAGAAAACTTTTAAGTCATTACATATATATATAATATAAAACAAGAAAAAAAAATTTTTGGAAAACAAAAAATTAAATTATTGCAGAAGTACAAGAAAAACCATATTGAAAAGAGAGAAACCTATTTCTACATTCGCGCAAAACATACGTCAACAAAAAAGCAATATATCCAAACATAAGGAACAAAAGGAAAAAATCAAAAACATACTAAAAAAGACAAAAATATCATGGAAAGACACTCGTCAGGAAGAGAAGCCCACCATTATATTAATAAATGCTTTTTTCTGCTAGCGACATACGAAAAAACATAAAAAAATTTGTCGCTATCCCCTCAAAAAGCACCCACCGTGAAGATGCCGGATTAAATAAAATACATAAAATAGCGTCAA
>BGPR01015906.1:16865-32743 GCA_013235015.1 Araneus ventricosus | reverse complement strand
TCCATTTTTTTCGAAAATTCAACCCCCTTGCGGCAGTATTAAATTTTTAATTTAGTTTTTTTTATTATTTTTCTCTAAATCTCCATACCAAAGAACATCTTTTCCGCATAAGTAGGTTTTGATTAATAATAATATATTTTTTAAAATCGTATAATCAAAATTCAGTATTTTTCCATTTTTTTTCGAAAATTCAACCCCCTTGCGGCGGTATTAAATTTAAATTTAATTTTTTTTATTATTTTTCTCTTAATCTTCATACCATAGAACATCTTTTCCGCATAGGTAGGTTTTGAAATTCAGAAAAAAAATTTTCGATAAACCCTACTGCAAATTCGAAAAATGAAAATCAAGCGTCGAGTTGAGTAATTTCAGTTATTATTCCATAGATAAATTATAAGCTTATTTTCTCAGAAAGATCACATAATCGTGGCTTTCTTTAAGCCCACGTGATGTTTGACATTAAAAATAAGTTATTCCACGTGCAGTTTGGCTTTTAAAGCGTAACAAACAGACACACTTTCTCATTTAATATATTATTAAGGATTAAGTATTTATTTCTTAGGAAACGCAGGTAAAAATGACAGGTAATATGAACTGCGGTGATTTTTTAATCTAATTAAATATGCTTTAGAATTCTTTAACAGCCAATGAAAACATTGCCAAACGATAGTTGAAAAAAAATAAACAGAAAAAATAATGGCAAAGTAATTACACCGTTGCCTAGCAACTCATCAGTATCAACTCTAGTATCATTAAATTTGATTTATTTTAAAATCGTGTGCATGTCAACTTTTTATTAAATTTTGAAAAATTAATAAAACTTGAAGGAAACCTGTCACAGATATAAAATTGATATCATTAAAAAGGTAAAATTTTGAACTTTAAGATGGTATAAAAATAATTTTCGGGGGATAATCTGCTCCGAACTTACAGCGGAAAAACGGTTTCCGTTACTTTTTAATTAACTGACTGTTAAATTAACTTTTGCGCTTTAAAAAGTTGACAGTAATCTTACCCTAGTCTTAATTAATAAGTGTTCAAAGTTTGGTTGAAATCAGTGCCGTGGTTTAGGGGAGATGTGGAACATAGATACGAACATACAAACCCACAATGACTTTTATTTGTATTAAGATTGGCAGTTTGTAAGAAAAGTGTCATATTTCTCCAAATTTCTTTCATTGGACACAGGCTTTCAGAACGTCAGTGGCATTTCGGAAATTAATACATCCTACAATAACAAATGGCATATTTTCCTCTGCGTAAAATTATGTTGCAAAGGTCATATCTCTTTGATACGGGATTTCAATCTCCTTCATAGAATGTCTCTCATCTAATTATCCTGCAGAAATATATATATATATATATATATATATATATATATATATATATATATATAATATATATATATATATATATATATATATATATATATATATATATATATATATATTATATATATATATATATATATATATATTATATATATATATTAATACTCAATAGAACACAAATATTAAATCTAAATTACTTTATAAAAAAACGGTAATCATAAAGTAAGTTGTCCCTGCCCAGAGTCTAGTGAAGAACAGCCGCTATAACTGCTTTGATATTAAAGTCGGTGCTGTGAAGCGATTACCAATCACGGCCCAACTCCTCTTGCAGAGGTAGGTTCAGACATCGTAGTGGGGTAACTTAATCCCACGCCATTATTATCCCACCAGGAAAGCGAAAACCCCGCTTGATTATCCGGCAACTTCTCAACCACGCACTCTTGGTGCAGCCGGTGGGGGCTGAAAAATGAAAAAAAATAACTCTTCCGTTTCTCATCAAGAATCTCCAGTTTAAAATTGACATTTCAGAGCGTTAATGGGTGTTTCAACATTTATACCTTTATTTCAACGTGGTATGCATGTCAACTATATAATCCTGGAATTTTTAAAAAAATATTTATTATTTTATCCAACTTCCTGTCCATAATACTACATTCTGAGACATACATACATTCTAACCTCTTTGAATTCCCTGCACTTCGAAATATATGAAATGCTGAAATTTGCGATGACTTTTAATATTATCGAAAAGAAGAAGTCAATATAGTTAGTTAGTATATGCAGAGAATATAGAAGATATATAGAGAAATATGTAAGTTAAGTGTATATGATTCCAAGGGTACTATTTGTCTTGAGAGCAATATTCAATGGCGATGCCTCTTTCATGAAGAAGCACACGACCGTTCAGTCAAATGGCAAAGAAACTTGGAGTGTCTGCGTAAGCAAAATTTGAAACCATTCATCTAATTAATTAGTTTGAGGAAAATATGTTTCTCTATATGATAGAGGAAGTTTTTCAAAATGCTAATTAAAGCGTTGCGGAGTCCCTTTTACTGTATTTAATAAAGCTGGTTTTTCTGGTCACCTACCGCCCTTAATTCGAACAAAAATATTCTTTATGAAGATTAATGAAGGTTATATGGGCGATTACAGAATTATATTGTGTAAATGCTCCTTGAAAAGGCGTTACGAGAGGAGTAACTTGTGTATTTAAAACGTGAAGTTGGTTTAAATGATCTCATATTTCTTGCATCCGAAATCATTTTGGGATATCTTAGGCCTAGAAAGGTACGAAAGCAAAATATTTAAATTGGCATTTATCCGAAACGTCTTCAGTGTGTGCTTGTGAATATTAAGGAGTAAATATTTATTCAAAAATTTTACATTAAGTGATTTTATATTATCATAAGAATACGCGAAGTACACTGGAGACGAGAAGTTACGTTTCAAATATGAAATTTTATTTATCAAATAATAATCGTTTATTTCAAAAACATGTAAAAATTGAGACAGCAATCTTTCCGATGATACCTGCAGTTGGTAATTGGTTTTATTGCCTAGATGGCAGCAGTAGATTATTAGCACGCCTAAAAATCGAGAGACGTTCGATTGAGGCTGGCCAGTTTAAA
The DNA here is from genome assembly GCA_013235015.1 of Araneus ventricosus. Taxonomy (NCBI): domain Eukaryota; kingdom Metazoa; phylum Arthropoda; class Arachnida; order Araneae; family Araneidae; genus Araneus; species Araneus ventricosus. The sequence continues at coordinate 29,784 of BGPR01015906.1, read as the reverse complement.
ACCTACAGACGGCTCTCCGTCATAGCATTCAAAACTTCTTCGTCTTTGCTTGAAACCGCGGAAATAATGCTATATTCTATGAGTCGTGAGCAAAGTCAACCTTAATCTAATTTTCTTTGCCTTTTGTGCTTGTTCAAAACTTTTGAATTTTTGATGTTAATTTTTTGCATTCTATGCAATTCAGTTTGGATGTAATGTTTTGTTTTAACGGTTTTGTAGTTGTTTTTTTTAAATTTAAATTACCCGTCGATCAAATCAGTGCCTTGCAACATTTAGGTAGGCTATGTCTGTGTTTTCAAATAAATAAACAATTTATTTGTGTTTTGTTAGTGCAAAACTATAAATGATAAAGTCTTTTGAAGAACCAATCGCATATTCCTTCTTTTACTAGTAGTTACTTCTTTGAGGAAACTGTTTTCCTTTCAGAAAAAATACTCAAAATGAATGTTTGAGCCCCGTTTAACAAATATGCATCTATATCTGCTTCTTTTAAAATTCAATTAAGCTGAAATAATTTCATAAAAAATTGTAATAAATTATAAGATTTCAAGAAAATTATAGAAATAAAAAACTGTTATTTTAATTCTCGTAAATATGACAATGATTAATTTTCAATTCCCTTGTTCATTTTCGAATTTAGAAAGATTTTTCCGAACAAAAAAATAAAGTATAGAAATTGTGTTACCTGAAAAAATACTACAGTTCTCAAAAAATCTTATTCTGTATTATTATTGCTCAATTTTAATTTCAACAAATTTTAAAGAACTTTATTTGTATTAGTTCAGTAAATGTCTACCACTCGGAACTACAACAGAAATGCTTTTTAAGTAGAAATCTGTGCTGGCGAAGTTTGTTTGAATAATGCAAACCTTCAAAGCGCGTTCTGGAAAGGTGTCCCGAACGCTCCATATGAAGCAGGAAAAAAATGCAGCAAAGGGTATAACATCACTTGCGTCTCTAATTAGTTTGTGGAGGCTGATATCTAAAAGTGCCAATAAAAGAATAGGAACGTTCTCCCCAAACGTCTTTAGTAAAGAAACAAATATTTTATTATTGATAGCAAGTAAATTATGCAGCTATTGATGACACGAGATTATTTGAAATAAATGCTGTGAGAACAGGCCTTCTAAAGACTTATTCTCTACGCAGGATTATTTTTCAGTGATTATTCATGTGCATTCAAAGAATAAAAGCTTCCTATTTGTTTCTTTGATGTACCAGAATTGCGACACGAACCATTTAGGCTGCTGACAAAAAGTTCCAATTTTGTGTCAGACGTAATAGATTATGAGATATAGTTCAAAAGGTTGCCTTCAAAAAGCATAAAAGATCAACTTCACAAATAATTAATTAATTATTAAGTTACCACACTTGATAACTTTAATATGGTAATTATAAATTGCGACCGCAAAATAAAATGAGATCCAAATATCTGGATAAAAAAAAATTGAAATATTTTCTTAATCTTTCTTAAAACATAGCGAATGGCGCATGATTAATAGTTTATTTTAACTTTTTTCCAGACTATTGCTGTAACGCAAAAAAATGAATATTTTTTTGAATGAATATTTGTTTTGAAATTAACATACGAAGGTGCGCTTTCTCTGTATTTGATGAAATTAAAACCCACTGATTCTCCTTTCTTTGTCACTAGTAATTTATTCTGTTGTCAAATGTATGTTGATGTTTTCTATCGTTATCTGTGTCACACCTTTTGTAATTTAGTCCACCCATTTCGAATATTAAGACATTACAGTAGTAACATGTTCTTGATGGCTGTTTATTAAATTTTTGTTACTGAATTTGGTGTTTAGTTCAGTTTAACGTGCCGATTTCAAACAACATGAGGGGGCCGTTTTAGGAATAAACACGTTATTTTGAGTCGCTGACAGAGGACGCAGCCTAAGCGAGCAGCCCTTCTCCAAACATCAGCAACGTACCAGCGAGAGGGCGCTATGTCCTCTACATATGATTTAACGTTCAACAGGACCATTTACACGGCAAAGACGCAATGAAATGGGGTTTCGAGCTTAAAGCCCTCCGTCCTCGAAACCGAGACCTTGCCTCTATGCCACCGCCATCCTATTTCTGCAACTTCAAGAAGATATTGAAGAATATGAGTGCAGGTTTCAGTATTTTCTAAAAGAGAAGTACTGATCTCTTCGGTAATTCTGGTGGTAAGACACAAGAAAAGTTTTTGAAATAATTCTAGATTTTAACCTCGCAGATTTAACAAGGAACTTTCATTATACAGAATGTAATTTTTCCAGTAGCGAATGAGCGAGCTTAATTGTTCCATAATTCGAAAATGCAGTTGCACCATGCCATTTTAGTTCTAAATTTGTCATGTATCCATCACCATCTTTACACATTTCTGACTTTTTATGCAACATTATTTTCATCATGAATGTAAAATCTAGTTAGAATCTATGGAATTCTTATGTAGTGCTTTAAACTCATTGTAAGAGAAGATTATATTTATGCAGAACAGTATTAATAACGTCAAAATGATTAATAAAAATTATGTGGCTATATAGTTAAATATTGCATTAGTTGATATTTTTACTAAACTTAAAACTAGTTATTTCCAGTTTTTGACTGCAGTCAACCAGAAGCGAACGCAGAAAAGTTACGATTTCACTTTTAATATCTTTTTATGGAGATACTGAGTGAGTTCTGTCTACGAAACACTTGCGGAATCTGCAGAGAAACTCGTTGCCAGAAAGTTGACCATTGTTGCCGAAGAGCGCCTGCCGTGTTCGAAAGCGTACATCAATGCCTCCATCACATTGACGTTGTCGGTAGCGCCATTGAACCTTTTTTCAGAATAGTAAGTACTACTAAAAGTAGAACTCTCGCTTTGTCCTCCCAAATAATTAAAGATCTGCTCTTTAATGTTTTAAACTTTTTTTCGAAAGCTAATTATTTATAGAAGTCTCTGCTTTTACAAGTATTAACGAAATTTCTATTAAATGTCTGCTATTATCAGTATTGATAAAATTAAAATTAAATATCTCGCCATAACGACAATGAGTCATTTGTTTTTTATGGTGCCACACAATTGAACCATTAAAACAGCCACCATCTTGAAAAGGAATAAAAAAAAATTCTTACATATGAATCGTTTTTAATGAATTCAAGCAACATTTATACCAAAGAAAATGGAACAACGTTTTCGGTCGTGATTGCGTTGCAAGCAAATTACTAATATAATAGCCCAGGTCCTCCGGGAACACCCTGACGCCACCAACAACAAAACTCACGCCATAGCACTGCGAGACGTCAAAAAGCATTATTTCATTGTTAGAGAACCTAAATTTCAGTAATTTTAAATTTAAATGAGTAATTGTCGTTCTAATTTCAAATTGAATCGCTCTAAAATAGTGAAATAAAATTTTCTATCGATTGATATAAAATGTATCTCGCTATGATCAATAGTTCTCGAGAATTTTAAATTATATTAATCCTATATTTCAAATTAATTTCCGTTTTCTAATAGAAAGTAGTAAATTACGTCAGTGGTATATCATGCGCGTCATATAGTTTGTATCTGAATGCAATCGTGGCGATGTTGTTTTCTTGCCAAGAATTAAATTAGCCACCAGTGACGTGAATCTACCATTCGTTCTCAACCGCCACCAGTTCCCGTTACTTCCAACTTACACGATGACTATCAACTTTCGATCGTGTTGGAATTTACCTCGATGCGTCTGTCTTTTCACATGGACAGCTCTATGTTGCACCTTCAAGGTCTAGGATTCCCATTCACGTTAAAATTTACACAAAGACATCTGAAGTACAAGGAAAATTATTAAACACCGAAAAATACTTCACACGGATTGTTGTTTACCAAGTGATTTTTTGAATAAAGAAATATTTAAATAATATGTAAATAAAAAAATTATTTTCCGTCATAAAACATATGTTTATTTTATTTGCTTTCAATCAATGTTAAACATTTCTCTCGCATATATATCTATTTAAACCCGTCAAATTTGAAGGGAAATCTCTTGAATGATGAGGCAATTTGCACCCGTCAAACCATGACGGGTGATTTTCTAGTTTATAGATAAACAGATGAAATGCCGAACGCTCGAGTTGAAACCAGAACTCGCTTCGCAGAGTCAATAAGTATGACGTGATAAATGTAAATTTATTGCTTCTTTGTTATTTTTGTATCTTCGCTCCCACTATCAAATTCAGCATTCAGCACCCATTACTACAACATTCAGCGCCCACTACTACGACATTCAGCGCCCATCTTCAATACGAAAAACTATTAAGAAACTTGTTTAGTGTTTTTGGTTTAGTGTGTCTCTTAACGTCTTCACGTTTTTCTCATCTTTCTCTGAACCACTCTATATTTACGGCAAGGTTTCAAAAATGTCTTTCCGAAAAATACACGGCTTTAACTATGAATATTTTCCCTCTCCGTTAATATTAATCAATTTAAAAGGAAAATCAAGTAAAATTTTCAAATGTCAAGAGTTTTATTAAATCATCGCTTGTTGCTTTCTGAAATGGGGGCTTTAATTTATTTCCAGAAGTTGTTAGTTGCAAAAGGATGACACAGCGATGATATTTTCATCGACATTTTTTTAATCAGACATGATAATCTACCAGAACGAAATATTAGCAAATTGTAACGAATACGTTGAAATAAATATTACATGCAAAAACAATGACTTTTCTTTATGACTATGCATTTTTAACGTTCAATTGAAGCAGCTCTTTTAAAATTTTTCTCACTTGGATCATATTTTCGAGAGGAATTAAATTTTTGAGATATCATCTGGCACATGTACGAGGAATTAACATGTTACTTAATGATTTATAAAAAAACCCAAAATTCTTATAGAAATATATTTTTCCATATTTTAATGAATTTTGTTTAAATATAATGGTATACTTAATACTATTTTTTTATTTCAAAAGATGAAATACATGGAGAAGATTTTTTAATGGTTAATGTGTCAGCAAACTTATTCTCCCCCTGACCGAAGGTCTCACAGTAAGGACTAAATTGGGTGGGTATCCGAAATTTCAACTTTACTTTTAAAGAAGGCAAACAAGGATACCATTAATTTCATTTCCAATATCAGGATTAAGCACACATTTTCAAATAAAATATTTTTCGAACACAAATACGCCCAGATATTTAGATTATTGTCAAGATCAGAAACATAGAGACCTAAGAAAGCTTCTGTGTGCCAGGCACATTCACCAAACTATTTATGTTATTGTCATTATTAAAAACACGAGGGTATAGGGAAGAGTTCTTCGTCCTACACAAGTCCGTCTAAAAATTTAGATTATTGACAGGGTTAAAGACACAAGGGAACAAGAAGGCGTTCTTTTTCGTAGAAAATTCAGTTTAACTGCTTAAATTATTGTCAGGATTAAAGTCACTGAAGCATTCGGAAACGTTCTTTAATTTTCCCAGATAATTCCACATAACTGTTTTAAAATGAGAAAACTTAATGAATTTAACTCTTAAATTCCGCTTTTTGCCTTTAAGCAACATACATTTGTCTTCTAAAATGTTGAGAATAAGATTGAAACTTTCATTTTTGTTGTTACGTACAGGATACGCACTAAAAATGCTATAAAATTAATTAACAGCATATATATGGTAGCCTGGGCGCTGATGAAAAATAAAAATAGAAAAAATAATATTTCTCACTTGAGGACTGCATATCCTTTTTGTTTTGTTTCTATACTTCAGAATACCATATTTTATTCTGCAATGATGAATTAAAAGTTGCTACTTGAGAAATAAAGTTATTTAACCCTATATTTATTACTGTTCTTGGATATTAGACTGCATAATATTTGTTCAAGTAAAATTTTTTGAGGGCGTTGCGAAATGTCAATAGTGGTATAAAGTATCGTTTAGCTTGGGGATCAATGAGCAGTTTAGGTTTTGGAGAATAATGAATAATCCGGAATTATTGTATATATTTTACTTAAATTTCAGTTAAACTAAATATTTTGTACCTGATATTCACGATTCATTTTTGGGGACGCATAGGTTCTAAGTTTGTGACTGTGTATTTTACCTAAGTTTTTTTTATAATATGTTCTACAGTTTTTACTCAGATATTTTTAAAAATGCATCTGAAAAGGTGTTTGACTGAAAAGGAAATAACACAATTAATTAATAACTGTTCAAATATTGAAGATGATTGGGATTTTTCAGATTGGGCAGCTGGTGAGTAAAAGGAAAAAAATTTAGATGAGTTGGAAGACAGTTATATAGTTGCAATAAACATGCAAATAGCTTCAACAACTGAAGCCACTAAAAGTGTAACTTCCCTTCAGAACGAAGACTCAACTCAAGATAGCCAAGTGGCTATTACGATATCTAGTAAAGATATTTCAAAGAAATCTGAAGCGTCAAAAATTGGGATTGTTTAGGAAACATACATTAATGGATTTAATATATACTTTTCTTCATTCATGAATGATTGAAGAAATTCAGCAAGAAAGCATAGATGTCCAACACAATACGTACGACCTAAAGATGTTCGATTGAACTGAAATGACACATGACTCTACAATGCAGAGAATAAGATCACGTAAAAATTCATAAATATGAAAAGAAACACTTTAACCTAATGAAAAAAGTGGTATTGGACTTTGCCTTAATAAAAATAATAACTGTACCGAAAATTTCAACACATTTTCTTAACTAAGTAATATGCCATCATATTTTTTAATATCATAAGATGAAAATTTGATTTTGATATTTCAGTTTGATTTTTGTAATATTTTGTAATAAATTTTTGTATTACAAACTAATTATTTAAATGTACTTAGAGAAATTCCTTATCATAATCTTTAAATTCTGTTTATTGTTATTGAATTCTATCAAGGGAATTTTTTTCGCAACAAAAATCCAGTGTTGCCGATTTCACTGTTGCGTACAAACTGTTTTTTATCCGTATACCATACTTAAAACAAAAAATGATTTTTTAAAAGGATTTTTTACCTGATTCATTCAGAAAATATGAAGGGGGAAATATTTTAAAATCACTTTTTATAGTTTCAATGTAAAGAGTCACTTAAGGATTAAAGTTTTCCTTGGTATTTCCAGATTTATGTTTAGCAGACTTTTTGGATGACAGCTGACCTCAGAATCGTTGCAATGAACCTCACATTTCGCAAACGTAAAGCTTTTCCATTGGGACAGCTTTTTAACAGATGGTTTAAAAAAATAAAACCTCAGCTGATCGCTGGTTCACCGTATCATTAAAAAGCATTTGCATTGCTATTGTGAGTGGTAAGAAAGATAAATACTTTCGGGAACTACTTTATATTGAGCTGTCATATGTTATTTAACTCTTTTTCAATTTATTAAGACTGGCATTTTCCACTATACCGCGTGCTTAGAAGCGTCGTTTACAAAGTTTAAGGATTATAAAGTTAAATTGCTATCAAATCGTCCTTGTCTATACTTTCAGATATACAGGGTGTTTGAAAAACACTTGGACCGAAGTGAAAGGTATGTCAGACACATAAAAACAAGTTATTTTCACAGTCGAACATGGAGTCGTAAATGTAAAGAGGATTCGATACGGAGACATCTTAGTTAGTGAATCAAGTAGAAGAAAAGGATGAACCAGATGAAGCGTACAACAGAGCTTGAATAGAATGCAAATTTTCAAAAGTAAACCAATCTAATTCCGTGAATAACAACATAAGAAGCGTGTATCACTTCAGACGGCAAGTCCTTAGGATACGTATTTATAATATTCCAAATGTTCGTTGTTGAAACTGACCGTAAAATAATTGAATAATTATTTTATTCAAAGGCAACAAATGCAAAGTTTGCTAGAATCCTTTATCACAAATTATATTTTTATATATTTCTACACATATTTATTTACTTTTTAACGTCTCTTTTGCGCGCTATATTTTTAATATCATTTTATTTTTAGATTTGTATGTTTTCTGTTAACCGCATGATATAAATATGACATGCATAAAATACAACACTCTGTAGGGCCGACCATTGGAGCCTAGAGCTACCAAATTTAGCACGAAGTTATTTCTTTGGTAGTAGGTGTTACTGAAAAAAGGGTTTCAGAATTATGATAACATTCTTAATTTAAAATTAATCAAAATGTTAAAGGTTTTCCTCAATAAATTCACCTCTTCACATTTATAAAGAACAAGAAATATAATTTTCAATGCTGATAATTAAGACATATACCGTATTTCGTCTTTTTATTAAATTCCTACCCTGATATTTTCAGAGAATATTTTTAATACAAAATGATCTTTTTGTGTGTAAGGCTATTCCACGTCTTCAATTGACTGCACTTTCCAACATTTTAACTCAGTAATTATGATATTGACACATACATATATTAAGAAAAATGAGTCACAATCCGAAGTTTTTTTTATTAACTCTTATAAGAAAGAATTTACATTCACTACATGTGAATAGAAGTTTCCATGGTCTAAATGCTTAAGCATAGTGATTCGATCGACTTTGTAATAAAGCCGCATTCCTTGTTGCTACACCCCCATATTTAAGCCGTCCTCTTATCTCGCTCTCTGACCTCCTTTATAGTTTGCCAGAAGCATGGGATTACCTTTTGGCCTTCGTCAACAGCGCAAGATGATTCCTAATATCGCTACAATATTTTAACGATATTCAGAATATCAAAAGGAAATGGTAATAATTATAGTACAACATCTTTCTACGAACTGGATGAAACAGTCTCTTTCATGTGGCCGCTGTAGCCTAAAAATAAGGTTTCGATTTCGGAGAAACAGGGATTTAGGCTCGAAACCCGATTCCACTGAAGATCCGCCGTGTGGGCCAGTTGCGCTTTAAATCATTAGTAGCCAAATATCAAATGTTTTTGTCGGTGTTGTGAGGATTTTTGGATGCGGCGGTTACAGAAATTAAATTTTCTATGAGCAATAAATGGATTTATCTGTTATGTTCATATCTGTTTTATAAAAAAAATGAAGGAAAATATTTCATATAGTCGTAATTTGTTTTATGAAATATCATCTGAACCTCTTATTTCTTTAAAAAGAGCGTCTTTTTAAAAGCTAATTTAAATTAAGTTACAATTACAGAAATTAAATTTTTATGAACAATAAATGCATTTTATTCGTGTTTCATTATCTATTTCTAAATAAGATGTAGTAAAGTATTTAATTTAGTCGTAATTTAAACGCTAATATAAATTAGGTTACCGTTACAGAAATTAAATTTTTATAAGCAATAAATGTGTTCAATTTGTGTCTTATAATCAATTTGTAAACGGAGCTTGTTTTTAAACTCGAATAAAAGTTTGGTTACTGTTACAGAAAGGAAATTTTCGGTTAGAAATAAATGCATTGAATTCGCGTTTTATATCTATTTTTAAAAATATATAACGAAAACTCAACAACGAGTTGAAATTTAACATTTTAAGTGTTAAATGAAAAAATACGGATAAGTAAATTAAAAGTTGACAAAAGTTATATCAAAAGGCGTCAATATTGTTGGCTATATCAAAACTCTCTTTTACTCTGGGGATTCTCCAAGTGACGAAAATTAGATTTAACACTTAAAAAAAATGATTTTTTTCTTTTTTTCCACTTTCTCGTATCCAATACTGTGCAAGTTCTATTTATACATTGAGAATTCTGAATAGTTATGTTAAAAATCTAAAATTTTGCTCTGATTCGATCGTTATATGAACGTTCTTCCCCTCTTGCCGCCCCCCACTGGAAAATTAATCAATTTCTATCTGTCTGTCGGTGATCGCCATACTGGAAAACGGACATCTCTAAAATATCTCCACCGTTATAGTTTGCTGTTGTTGCCACTATCAAATTAGATCAAACACAGTTATATCGGAAGATAAGGATGCCTTGTTTTATTTTTGATCATTCTTAATGATTTATTTCTTGAAAAATGGTGTTCTCGTTAGAGACCGCTTTGAGAAACGCAAAAGAAACCTCTTCTTCTTTGATTGTATGAGACTCCAGATTTTAAAATGGCTGAAAGATGGTATAGGAATGCAGCAACCATTTCGTATGTAACAAATCTGATTTTCACAAATTCACATTTCAAAACTGTTTCGAATCACCGCTTCTAGGAGGCAGCAGCAACCATTCCCTCTAAAAAGCTTTAACATTTTTCATGGGAAAATATAAAGATTGTCATATAGGAGATGAAAGGACTCCAACACTATGTTACGTCGTTGTTACCGCAGTCAAATATAGAAGCAAAGCAGTTACATGGCAAAAAAATGCTACTTGCTTCATATAGCATTCTCATTACCTTTAACCTGATGAGCCGTATCCGGTCTCAAAACTTCCGTTCGATAGAGGCCATTTTTGGGCACCGAATAAAATTTCAAAAATTCTCTTAAAATGTAAAATCTTTAGAAATTTTATATGGTTACTAATGTGTTAAAACTGGTTTCAACGTGGTCTTCTAAACATTTGTACTAATATTATGAGTATAAATTATAAACTATACCATGTTTACCATGTTATAGAACACATTGAAAAAGGGTAAATATTGGAAAAATGTTCAGAAGACGAAAAATTTTCAAATTATTGACCTTTAATAATAAAACAATTTGAATAATTACAACAATATTATCATAACGAAAAGGAATAATATTTTATTAAAGAATGCAAATTATTTTAGTTAATGGTGCACTAGGTAAAGGTAAAAGGCAAAATGTGACCTCGAACTCGGCTGTAGTTCCCCCACGTATCAACTTCAGCTTATGTTAATTTTGAGAAAATTTGTTCCAGTTTTAGTTATGTAGGGAACCTTACTAATGACTGTAATGTAGAATTAGAGAAGTAATTGGAGGATCCTGTCTTTCAGTTTACCATCAATAAGTAAATCTAACCCAAAATCTGTAACAACAGAACTGTCTAAAAAACCATTTAAGAGCACTAAAATATCTCAAATATCACATTAAAACTTTCAATAAATCAGAGAACAGATTTAGTGACATCTATAGATAAAGAGTGTGGTGTTAATATTGATGATCTGAGACTAAGTCGTGAAACTGTGAGAAGAACAAGCAAAAAAGTTAGAAATAATAGAACCAAAATATAAAAACTAACTTTACACGCACCCAAAACACTGAGATAAAAAATGTTGTAAAAATCGAGTTTTTAAAATTTTTTCATTAATTTGTTTATTTCTTTATCAGAGTTAATAATGAAGTTTTGTGAAAAGCATGAGAAGAAACTTTTATTTTTCAATTCAGAAAAACATTTCTAAAGAATTTTGTATCTTACCACTCAGAATTGCAATGAAAATACTTTTTAAGAAGACTCTCAGTGCACGCTTGATGGAGTCATGTTGAAAACAGCTATAATATGATTTAAAAGATGACCCAAGCATCTGGATGCCTAAACTGAACAGTAACGTGTGAAGCGCAGATTTACAACAAAATAAGTATTCCTAATAGCGGCAACGCAGTATTCATATTCCGGAGCAAGTAAGGCCCAGCTAAAAAAAATCTGCCGAAACTCTGAAGGTATTTGGAACATGTTTTCTTCAGATTTTCTGCAGAAAAAAATGTAGAATATCTGAAAAAAGTATGTTAAAAAAATACTTTCAGATTTTCAGCAGATTTTTCTACAGTCAAGGTTTAATGATTAATTTCAATTAATGTAATTATTAATTTTATTTAAATTTAATTAATAAAATTTATGACTCAATTTACTTGTACGATGCCGATTCAGATTGTGACAAAACTTCAAACTCATCCTGTCCACGATTCAACCCGCGTTTCTCTAATTGGAAGGCAGTAACGCTAACCACATCGCCGCAAAGGAATACAAGAGATGGGATAAATTAATCTCTCTGAGTTAAGCGTTCACCATAGTTCTGGTGGCGCCATCTAGGGGTGTAAAAATCAACCAAGGTCAGAATACGTGTTTCAAAGTCGTAGACATGAGTAACAGATGTGATTAGTAATATTTTTGTTCAATAATTTACATTCTCTGTTTCAATAAATTCGTTTTCACCTTCTATCTTTCTGGTAAGCCTTCTCTCCATCCAAAGGGCGCAAGCTCCACTTTTCCCATCTTTTTAGAGGAAAATATCTAGTCAGAAAGACAGTTGGAAAACTAATTGGAAACTAATTAGATTATGGGGGAAAAGTTTAAAATGGTAAAACCTCAAATATTTATTTCAAAGATTAATTTATTATTCATTTTTTCAGTAGCATATTTAAAAAATTTAGTTCCTAAGACAATTTTCGATTGGAAAATTTGTTGAAACTCCTATCTGCTATAGAATTAAACAATAATGATAATTACATTCTAATTTTTTTATATCCTTTGGAAAATAAAGCTGCAATATTAGAGAATATGGTGCAAAATATGTATTTATAGAAATGCGGATATTATGAAATTGCAGTTAAATCTTCGAAAAATCAACAGATATTGGTCAAATTTAATGATTTTGTGAAAATCTGCTAAATAACTGCAAATTGATTTGAAGACAAAATGAAAAGTCTTAAAATATCTACAGGATATTTAAAGAAAAAATTATAAAGAATTTTTTTTGCTGATTTTATGCATATTAAATTGAAGAAAAAAATACAGATTTTTGCTCTCTTACAAAATTTGCAGAATATTTAGAGAAAAATATAATACGAAATTTGTTTGCAGATTTTCTGCAGATTAAATTGAAGAAAAAATGCAGATTTTTTTTTCAGTATCAACAAATCTGGAGAATATTTAGAGAAAAATATAATAAGAATTTTTTTGCAGATTTTATTCAGATTAAATTGAAGAAAAATTCAGATTTTTTCTGTCTTCAAAGAATCTGTAGAATATTTAAAGAAAAATATAATAATAAAATTTTCTGCAAATTAAATTGAAGAAAAAATGGAGATTTTTTTCTTTCTTCAAAAAATCTGCAGAAATCTTT
>BGPR01015906.1:0-16765 GCA_013235015.1 Araneus ventricosus | reverse complement strand
GGGGGGTCGTCATCTTACCCGGCTTCGCTTTTTATTTCAAAAAAACATTGAAGAAGGTCAGCTAATCAGAAAAAATGAAAATGATACATCACTGAATACTTTTTGATTACCTCTTTACGAATAACACATATATAAATCAATAATATTGACTCCGTGAACGAGATCCCTTACGAAGCAGCAACCGAAAGTTGCGTAGGAACATCTCAAAAACACTTTACCGCGTACTGTGAATCACACTAATAACGGAGTGAAATCTTTTAGTGTGGCACGAGTAGCCGGTCGCTTTAGGTCTCTGATGGCCGAATTTTCGGGTATTCATCTAAGGTAATTTTCGAGAACAATGGAATTAGTCATCTTTCACACTTCGTCGTCTTACCCGACTTTCCCCTACAGATATTTTGATACCGGAAGAACTTCCCACACTCCTGAAAAATATCTTTCCACATTAGTATTATCAATTATCACGTAACTTTTATTGTATCAAGTCAGAAAATGTTTCCGATACCATTCTTTGCTCCATCACTCAGAAGTGCAAAGTAAATGCTTTCTTAGAAGACTGCAAAAGTTGTGCTGGAATTTTTTCTAAATTTGAATCCAAAATTTATTAAATAAGTGTCCCTAATAGCTTGCCTAATTTATATAAAAATAGAGTGTGTGTATATTTTGAAACTGGCTGTCACTTACGGCTGTAATTAATTTACAAATTTAACAAATTTAATGAGACTTTCCTTACAAGCGGCTTTAATATGTTGTAGGATGCAGGAATACGTTTTTATTACGGAAAAAATCCTCACTTAACATCGAATTATATCCCCGGAGTGTTATAAATGAAGGCTGTTAAGAGTAGGCCTTCTGATTATTTATGTTCTATGCAGGATCGATTTCCATTGATTATTAGAATAACTTGAAAAAAGTATAAGATTCCAGTTTATATCGTTTCTTATATATCAGAGGAAATTCGAAATGAAATCATTCAATTAGAGGATTTAAAAATAGGCCCTGCTATGCTTCAAAATACTACGACATTAATTCATGAAAATGTCTCCGAAAATCATGAAAGTTGATCTTAACAAATTATGAACAAATTTTAAATCTGCCCCAATTGATAAGGTTGAAATATAAATTATAAACGACGACAGTAAAATTAAATGAGGTCCAAAAATTGGACAACAAATATTGAAATTTTGTTTTAACCATTTTAAAGCAATTCTAATGACATAATGAATAAAACTTCTACATAACTTTTGATCAGAAGCTATTGTTGCAACGGGACAAAAATTTTGAATATTTATTTTAAATTCATAAACATGAGTTGAGATAACAAGAATAAGACAGGAGGAAAACCTATGTCTCATTTACAGGTTTAATCTGGCTTGCCTCACACTTTAAAATAATAGTGCATACATTTTAAAACTAATGGCAACTCTGCATTTATAGCAAAATCTGAGTTTAAAAAAGTGAGCAGTGTTTCATTCATCCCATTTTTATTGAAATATTGTTAAATAATATTTTTTATTGCTTACTGAGATTCATCTTAAAATAAAATATGCCCGACAATTACTTGGCCAAATCCTAAAAATTTTTGTTCATCTCATATATAGAACTTTCTTTAAACATTGTTAAAATCTGGAAAATCACGATCGGACCGTTCCACATCATTTGGAGTGCGTCTAATCAGATTGTTTCAGTTTTGAGCCCATCCATTTAGGTGTTTCATTCCTGGAGGCTCTATGCAAGCAACATATATTTTAATTTCAATTTGAATCTTAGAGAAACATTTTTTCTATGTAGCAGTAATATTATTGTCATAAAAATCACGGTTGTTCCGACGGAAAAAAGATAATTCAGTGAAAAAACATGGTTGGTGAATTAAAAAAGACATGATTGCTCAGTGAAACGACAAAGGAACATATGGTGGTTGTGTTATAAAAAGAATTGAAACAACTATCTTTATTAACTCGTTTGTAAAAAATATGTTCCGAATTTTGTAAAAGTTTCTTAAAACGTTGAGTTATACGTTTCAGAAAAGTTACAGTGTTAAATGAAACCGTAATTATTCTGGTGGCCTACCACACTAAACTCCAATAAAATTGGTTTAAAATAAGTTAAGGACGACTACAAGCTCAATACAAATCTTGATTTTATCTAAGGTTTCTTGAAAGGGTCTTAAGAGAGGAATGGCCTGTGCATTTAAACGAGTGAGACTATCTGCAGTAAATCTGGCATTTCATGCATTAAAAATAAATGTGGGGCAATGTGAGCCTGGAAATGCAAGAGGAAAAAAGAATTTTATTGGAATTTTTCTTAAGCATTATCAGTATGTTTTTCAGTATAAGAATGGGAAATTGTCTATTGAAATGTTCGAAATGAAATTTCATTTAATATCACGAGAGGACATGAAATGCACTGGTTTCCAGAAGTGTGGTTACACATATATTACATGTGCATTATTTAATAATAATACGTTAATTACTATGAAATTTACCAATTGCGTGCTATATAATATGGGGTAGCTAAGAATAACATTACGAAATAAATCACATGATTAAGAAAACATAAATACTTTCAAATAAAAAAAAGATACCTATTACGACCTGAACATTACACCTTAGATTTTCATTATTGTACTGCTAATAAAGAATGGGAACCTCGCCAGGCGAAAAGGCCTCCTCATTTCAGCATTGTTGGAAGTCTGCCTAGAAATTATTGTTCAAGCCGCAGCAGCTATTTACTGAAGCATTTCTTTAGTCTTTAAGTCTTTCTGGCATTTAATGACCCCCATAAAACATTTTCAGGTGCCACAGCTCTTGTTGGACCAAACTGTTGCTGGTACCTGCGGTTTGTTATCCGTGCTTTAACTTGGATTCCGACATTCAAGAAATTCCAAACAATATAGGGATGTCCGTTTGAGAATAAATCCATTCCTTTACTTGGAAAAATATGCAGAAAAAAAGTCATTTCCTTGGAGGGAAAAAGACCTTTCAATGTGAAAAGTGATAGTTGAATATTTTGACTTCTTTTAGAATTTCTAGATTAAATTCGCCGCGAACGATTTAGTTTTGTAATTGACGACAGAGAAATATTGTAATAACTTTTCAATTTTTTTAATTCATAAGGCGTGCCCTAAGCGATACATTTTCAAGAAATAAATGATTTCAGAAAAAAATACTTTTTACACTGGAAAAGATTCAGTATCTTCTGAATACCAATGTTGTTGTACTAAATAGAAGTAGGGGAATTAAAAATTTTCGGAATTAAATTTCTTTATAATGAACAGAAAAGAATAACGGATTTCGATGAACGCAAATAACGATAAAATAAAGTCTGTTTGTTTATTAAATATGAACTCAATAGATGACGCTTGTATTATGTTCACTTTTAAATTCATAATTTTATTTTATCCATTTTTCTTTTAATGGCGGGAAATCAGGGCCGAGATAAGCTCTGTGGGGGCCCTTTGGCATTGCAGTTTCAGAGGCCAATTTAATACATCTATATAAAGCGTGAAAACCTTTATTACATAATAAACAATGTTTCATTTTATCTTCTATACCAACCACATATGATTTATTAGGCTTGGCGTACTGATGATATTTTGTTTTTTGTTTATCGGTGCTACTAAACCCTTAATGCAATGATTGACTTAGATGGTACAATTTTATTTACGTTTTATAAGACAAGACTACGATTTTCCATAAAAAGCCAAACTATTATCGAGATCAGATACTTCTTTACTCTTAAAACTTATTTCATACGAGTTTTTAGTTTCTTTGTCTAATTTCTGGAGAATCAAATTTATGACCATACATTCGAAAGATTGTTTCTCTTGTATTCTAAAGTTTTTTTTAATTTTGTTACAATCTTTTTAAGTATCTAACAATTTTCTTAAATCTTCTACCGACACATAGTGTAATTTTTCTAAATTGATTAAGCTTAATATTTGAGAATCAACAATCGCTCTCTTTTTCTCGTAACGATCTTTGAGAGCTTTTAATAGTGATTCATAAGTATCATCAGCGGTTTGTATGAGCTTAGTTTCTCCAGTTAATGAAGATTTAAGATAGCATAATTTCTGAGTATTAGTCAAACCATCGTTATCATCTATTAAACTAATAAACTGAGATTTAAAGTTTCCAAACGCTTCATACTTTCAGCTAAATTGCGGAAGATGAATGTCCGACAATTTAATAGTTAGTAACTTTTCTGTTTTATTTTCTTTAATATTGAGTTTGCCACTCTTATCATCAATATTATGTTTAGAAATGAGGTATTTTATACTTACCTCCATTTCTTCCAGAGAAGCTTTCTTCTTTTCTATAGATTCATCAGTTTCTGTTAAATCAGCTTCTAGTGGTAATTCATAGTAGCGTTTTTGGAGTTAAAAAATTTTTCGAATAGTGTCCACCTTCGTAAGTTTCGTTCCTAACACCACTTTATCTTCTGCAGCACTTTGTTTTATGTAATTTTCCAGTTTTATGACGCTTTGTCTAGACGCGTCACGCAACCTATATAATGAAGATATTTTTGGACCCATGGCTTTAAAAAATATAATCTTCCGTCTCGACGGACCAATTTATGTTGAGAGTTTATGAATATAAAAGTTGTCGATAGAAAAATAAATCTTTATTAACAACTCAACATATAGTAAACACAAATACAGTTGTATACCGCTAGTTTGGTAACTTCACTTCAAGTATGTCACCGCTGCGACGGGTGAATTTACAATGATTATTCCGCAGGGGCGGATTTTATCGCCCGGATCTTATCTTATCGGATCTTATCCACAGTATGAGATGATCAAACCACAAGGGCGGATGATTAGTTAAACACAGATTAACTACTCTGCAAGGAGTGAGATTTGAATAGTTCCATAGCTAGACCACCTACAAGGGCTGATGGTTTAGGCTGACTACTGCAACGGCAGATGCTTAGATATATAGATAAACAAGTTGACCACCGCTAGGGCGGGTGGTATTTTATGACGAATACAAACCACTGCTGAAACGAGTGGCTGCTGCATGATTGGATTGTTATAATCCGTGATGAAAGTGAGACGTCCTCTCTCACTCAGATCTTATCTCGGTCCCGCTAATTAATTGTTGGAGTTGTAGGTGGCGCTTCAAGTGCACGCCAATTAACAGGGACTTTTTTTAGAAATGCCATCAATATGTTTTGGGTACAGGAATATTAAATTAATCATCATACTTTTTCTTTTAATAACGTAAAAGAACGCGAAACACAATTATGTCCAGAAGTTATGCTACTTTAACGAAATATGTGGTTTCTTGTAAAATAATCACACACATTTTCTATAGTGTGGCACAGGTAAAGTATGATTACATAATAAAAAGATATATTTTTTAAATAAAGAAATGAGGCTTAAAACGGCCAGAACATGACAACGGCTTATAAAGAGTGGGAATTTCGTCTAGCTGAAAATTCTCTTCTCATTTAGTCGTTTCTTAAAATTATTGTTATAATCGAATCAGCAAAGTTCCTAGATACTTCTTCAGTCGTGAAATTCTCATAGCGTCCTGCATTTAATGCTCCGTATCAGCAGGTGTCATGACTCTTGGACGACTGGATATATTTCATAATATTGCTTACTTTCTTAAAGGATTTTAACTACCTTACATTAAAAACTACCTTAGAGGATTTTATTTAAATATTTTGCAGAAAAAATTATGAAATGAAAAAGCTGAAGAAAAATCCACTAGGATATTACTAGTTTAGCATTGCATTAGCTAAAGAATTGTTTAAACAATTACACCGCTTTGAATTTCAATGCAGCCATAAAAAGAAATTTTCAAAATTTTGCCTAAAATATTTTTTTAAATTTATTGAAATTATAGAAAAAAATGGTACGGTAATTTAATTGATATCTTTAAAAATAATTTTGAATTTTTAGATGTTGTAAAAGTGATTTTTTTCTAATTATATTTTTGGAAATTTCCAAGGAGAAACACCAACTTTCGCTTAATTTTTAATTAATTAAAGTTTCACACTAATGTTTACAATATGAAAATGAAAATCCTTCAAAGCATATTTGTGCCAAATTTCGTATTGTTAGGTCCAGATCTCTGTCCTGCAGAGCACAAAAACACACAAAGACCCATGCACACTTTCTCATTTATTATTAGTAGAAAGACATTCAGATTTGCTAAACATATGTATCCTCTCTGAATTCCCTGCACTCCAAAATATGTCAAATGAGGAAATTTCTAAGAAATATAGAAGTTGTTATATATTAAAATGCATATGCTTCTTATTCAAATATTTTTCAAGATGGCCATTATGAAACAAGTCTCTTATAAAAAAAAACGCACGACTGTTCAGTTAAACGCCAATGAAATATGGAGTGCCTGAGTTAATAAAATTCGAAGCAATTCTTATCCTTAATTTGTTTGCAAAAAATATGTTTCTTATATATTTGAGAAAAGTATATTTCTGTGTTATAGCGGCCTTCGGGATTGAATCTCTGAGCAACCGAGATATATATCAAGACCGTGGTAAAATTTCGCCAATTCTTTTGCATTTTTATAAAAATGACACGTATTCTTATATTACTTATTTACTAACTTAACTTACTCTTACTTTTTTACTAAAGTTTTAAAATTTCGAATTGGTTTTTAAAAAAACCTTTTCTTATAGGCCGCTAAGTGGATTTCGGGTAGGATTTTTTAAATTCAATAAACATAATACAACTTCGCTAGGCGCGGAAGCCGCAACCTAGTACCGTTGCTAGCACACTGCAATTACGAGATTGGCGAAATCATAGCTGCGATCTTGGCGAAAAACGAATGTTGATAACTTAACAAGGAGGCCGGTATTAGACAAAAAACCGAGAACACATTTTCAAAATGTTGACTAAAACGTTGCGGAGCTCCTTTTACTGCATTTAATAAAGCTGGATTTTCTGTTGACCCACCACTCTGAACTCCAACAAAAATTATTTTTAGGACAGTTATGAAGACTACTGGGTAATGAAAATTTCCTTAGTTTAAAATGAAAATTCTGAATGAATGACCTGTGTAATTGAAATGTGAAGCTGCTTACGATGGATCTAGTACTTTTTATACCCGAAATAATATTTGGCTATCTTAAGCCTAGAGAAATGTACGGGAAAGCAAAAGTTTTAGAGAGGTATTATCAAAATATGTCTTCAATCTGTGATTCGAAGTACGAATGGGTAAATGTTTATTGAAAAACCCTGTATGAATTTTTCATATATTACCATATGAATACGCGAAGTACAAAGGAGTCAAGAAATTACCTTACAAACAGGAAACATTATATATTCAAATAATAATCGTTCATCGGAATGACACTGTGTTTACTCACGTAAATACGAAACAATTTTGCACACTTGCCTCAACTGAGGGACAGTTAAGTTTAAAATTGCACAATGAAAAGAAATACTTTTCATCAAACATAAAAATGAAACTTAGAATGGGCAGAACATTAGAGTTGAGATATTCTTAACCGCCCATCTAATAAAGACTGGGTAGGTAACCATTATCGAAGGCCCTTCTCGCCCTGGCATTTATCTGAAGTTTAAGTAGAAATTATTGCTCTAATGCCAGAAGCGAAGTTCCGAACGACTTCTTCAGTTCTCAGCTCTTTGTGGCTTCATGCATTTAATGCTCCAAATCTACAATTTCCAGGTGGCATAGCTCTTGGACGACTGAAGCAGCAATCTTTGTGATGGCATCTGCAGATTGTAATCGGTTTCATCACCTAGATAACAGGATTCTAATAGCAACACTCCTAACAAACGAGCGACATTCGATTGAGACTAGCCAGTTTCAAGCTCTCCAGATGGCTCTCCATTATAAAATTCAAAACTTTTTCATCTTTGTTTGAAACTCCTGAACAATGTTGCTATATTCTATGGGTCTTAAACATAGGCAATTTTAATTTAATTTGCTTGCCATTTGTGCTGATTCAGAACTTCGCACTTTTGTTTTTGCTTTTTTGCCATCTGATTTATTCAGTTTGGTTGTAATAATATGTTTTTATCGGTATTGAAGTTGAATTTATAAATAAAATTCCCTTTCAACGGAATCAATATCTTATACCATCTGAGTAGGCTGTGTTTGCGTGGGCAACTAAATAAAATATTTGTTTAGTCGTGTAACACTAGCAATGATAGAATAAAGTTATACCAAGAGCAGATTCTTTGTTAAGAAGAAGAAAGTTATATGAGGCAACTGTATTTCTTTCCATAAAAAAGGGTTAAAATCAATCTTTGAGTCAGGTTTCCCAAACACTCATCTATAATAAATTATATATATATTATAATATTAATAAATTTCAATAATTTCAGGTCTTATTTCAAAATAACGAACATTAGTAAACGAAAATAATTAAGAGAATAATGGTGAATTAAAAGATTTCATAAAAGTTACAGAAATAACAGTCTGTTATTTAAATTTTTGTGAATATTCCAATGATTAATTCTCAGTTCCCC
Organism: Araneus ventricosus; assembly: GCA_013235015.1. Taxonomy (NCBI): domain Eukaryota; kingdom Metazoa; phylum Arthropoda; class Arachnida; order Araneae; family Araneidae; genus Araneus; species Araneus ventricosus. The sequence continues at coordinate 8,295 of BGPR01015906.1, read as the reverse complement.
TGTTCCTTTTCGAAAAATGGTTTAATAAACTTTTATACTGGAAAAATGACTCAGGCTTTCCAAAAAACCTTTTCCTGCATTATTAAACCTCTGATTGTGTAATTTGTTTTAAAAAATCACTATTTAGAAACAACGTTTATAAACGCGTTGAAATACCGTTGATCTAAGCAAGTTGTTCAGCGGTATTCAAAGATTTATCAGTATAATATAATACAACGCTATAAAAACGTTAAGTAAACACATTAGACTGTGAAAATCGCAGGACACAGCAGAGAATAGACTTGCTTCCAACTCGCGGATTTAATCGGCTAAGCTGACAGATGTTTAATGCTTACTTTTGATACGAACACATCTTTATTTAACTTTTATTTCATTATTTCAGAGAATTTTTCGGAAGTTATTTTTTTCTACCACTCGGAAGTGGCAACGGAAATGCTTCTTAAGAAGAAAGCTGTTATTTCGCTTGTGCTTTATCTTCACATTTATCGGATGAAGTTTTCTGAACGGAATGCCATGCGAATCTAAAAAAAACATATATATTTTTTTTGTTAATTGGTCTAACGTTTCTTTCCGCTCTAGTTAGTTCTTGGCGGCTCAATGCTTTAAAGTGCCAAGAAAAGAATAGACTTTCTCTCCAATTGGCTTCAGTATAACAATAAATATTTGATTATTGAGAGAAGGAGCACTTAGCATTTATTAATAATTCGAGAGAATTAGAAATAAAGGGAGTGAGAATATGCTGTTTAAAGAATTATGTTGTACGCAGAATCGGATTTTAGTGATAACTCAAGTTAGTTCCGAAAATAAAAGATTACTATTTTTTTCTCGTATTTATCAGGAGAAATGGGACCGGTGACATTTAATTAGAGATTGCTGAAAAAAGTCAAAGTTGTGTTTCAGACGTAACAGATTATGAGAAATAGTTCAAGAAAATGTCTTCAAAAATCAGACAAGTTCAATTTTACAAAGTATTAAATAATTTTTAGTTGTCCCTCTTGATAATTTGAAAATTTGAATTATAAATGACAACAGCAAAAAAAATGAGGTCCGAAAACTATAGGTCTGAAATATTTTCTTAATCCTTTTTAAACAAACCTAATCACTTAGTTTCCTATAATCGCATTTGGAGTTTAGTTCAGTATAACATCCCAATTTAAAGTAACACAGGGGCTCTTTTGGGAAGGATTTCTCAATTTTCAACCGCTCTCAGATGATGAAGACGACACCTCAGTTGTCATCACTTCTCCAAGCTACCGAACCAAACCACGACCACGGGTGAACGTTTGGGCCCCTACATAGGAATTAGCGTGCAGATGCCCCACATTCGCAATGGAATCAAGTTTCAAACACATCTAATACTGGGGAAAAATACACAAGATAAATAATGGCCTTCAGTAGAAGAACAGGCAGTATTTACCCCTCTAAATGGTTTTGATGATAATTTTTTATTGAATCTTGATGACTTTTTTTCAGGAACAGATATTTCTGTAACGCAAGGAAACATTCGATTAGTTTAACGTCCCGAATTGAAGGAATAAGAGGGATATTTTGGAGCTCAATTTTGAAGATAAGATGATTATGAATTGAAGTAGTTAAACGTGTCTTTAATTTTTCCGTTTGTTCCATTATAATTAATTCTGCCTCCCTGATTAAGTTAAAATTTAAATGATTTGTTTATGAAATTCATTTATAATGAAGAACTGAAATTAAAATGGCTTCCCAAAATATGTTCAAAAAGTATTGAAATTATTTTCCTAGAGTTGTTGAAACAAAGCTGCTGAAATCTCATTAACAATTTCATGAATCTTGCGTTTATCACCAGTTCTAGCTGTAAAATAGAAAAAAAATGAATATCGATTTTAAATCTTGTATATAATTACGATTTCGCTGCTGTTAATAAAATACAAACCACATTCATTTTCCTTTCAAACTTTTCATTTAAGTTGCCACAAATACTGTGACAGACCTCAAACCTATTGCAATAATACTCACATTTTGAACTCACTATTTGAATACCTGAGGTGCAGTTCTTTAGACATTTTTTCAATGACCATTTTCAAATTTCCCATCGTTACGAACTGGAGGAAATACTGAATATCACAAAAAGAGATTTTTCTATCTTTTTAAAGAAGTTAGTTGTGAGCCCTTGGAAATTCAGACTTATCTTTGCACCGAAATGTTTTGTCTCTTATCACCCTGTATATATTTATATATATAAGATCAATTTAATTGGCAAAGGAGTACAATAAATTCTAAAAGGAACTAATAATTATTAATAAGCTAATAATTAGTGATAAACCGAAATCTCAGGTAAGAATACTATTTCGCAGGAGTTTCAAAGAGGCTTTTACAGATGAGGGCTCACACTAATCCCCATTCAATTGATCCCTCTTTTAAGGTTTGATTTAAATTTCGTTTTGATGATATTGAATTTATAAAGTCATCATGTTAGTAGGTGCCTCCTCTATCTATCCTGGTTAAGTTAGAGTTAAAACTTCTATTCACAGAAACTCTCAAGATTATTTTTTCATATTTTATTATCTTTAGGTCAGATGGCTTCTGCACTAGTTCATACTTTATATTTTCCAAACTTTGAGACAGAAATACAATTTTGTAACTCCACATTTTTATTTTCTTCCAGATGTGCTTGCACAGCTGAATAAAGAGATTAGTTGTTGAGATTTGTGCCAATAAAACTACATAGAAATGTACTCAGAAATTAGTACATACATAGAAAATTAATATTCACGCGGCACATATCTAAGACCTGTTTTTTTTACTTTTATCAAGATGCCGCATTATAACCCACACAATAATGTAAACTTCTCAGAAATTAACTTCTCTAAAATATCATGAATAAGTTTCTGGATATCTTACGAATAAGAATCTGATTTCTCAGATCCTAAATGATTGTAAAAAATGTTAATATTTTATATACTTTTTAATTGTTCTGCTTTTATACTTTAGAAAGAATTAAGCACAATATTAAATCTACTAAGCATTATTATGTTTTTGTGTAAATTCGGAATTATCTAATTAAAGAATAAATTTTACACTGATGTAAGCATTTTTTTCCCAAAATTTGAATAACCTCTTTAAGTTTTAATTCGCATTGAATTCGAATTGGATTAAAATGGAATTATATTTGCCGTTACGACATCTGTAAACTGAAGAATTCTGATATAAAGGATTTGGAAATTTTAAAGAAAATAAAACTGCTGAAATCGAAATATTCAATTTGGTCTGCCAGAAGAGAAGCGCGTGCTTTGCTGAAAAGTTGAAGAAAATGGCGTAGTTGAGTTTTCAAATTTGAAATAATCATGCTCGCTGATCCGTTTTTGTAAAAAGAAAGCTGTTTCTAAATTCACAATGTACCCTGGAAAGGCTCAAAAAGTTTTGCATACATTTCCTGCATTGAATCAGATCGTTTCCCGAAATTATTCTACCACTTACAGTTCCAGCAGAAACACTTTTTATAAGAGAGTGAAGAGTGTTCTCTCTGCCAGTAGCTTTTGGAACAAATTGGAATTCTTCATGAAATGCTGTCCTGAATGCGGGATCGCTTACATTTTTGAAACTGGTTTGCTTTCATTTAAATTGTAAATACAGATAGGTGAGAAAAATGATGTCACGCAAATGAAGTGAGAATATTTTTAGCACTATATCATCCCCTTCTTGGTAGGATTTTTTTTACGCAACCGCGACCCAAAAGAAAGCATTTATTTAATTGCAGAATATATAAATTGATTATGTTTTCCATTCAAAGTGGGAAATCTCACAGCGAGAACTTCAAGAAAGTAGTACTATTTCCACCATCTCTCCCTATTGGAATAAAAATTCCGGTATAAAAAAAATATACCGGCTTATGAAACACCGGTTTCGGTATGATACTGGATCCGGTATCATACCGGAACCGGTGTTTCATAAACCGGTATGATGCTGGATCCAGTACGATACTGGATCTGGTACGATAACGGTTCCAGTATGAAACCAGAACCAGTATCAAACCGGTATCATACTAGAATATTGATTATAGAATTGTACTGGATTAGGTACATATTATGGAGCACAGGATTTATCAAATTAACATAATTAAATCATTCAGTAAAAATATATCGTATATATATACGAATCAGCTTTATTTTGCTTCTGATACCACGTCTTTCATTTAAATCAGCACAGAATAAAATATGTTAGACTCAAAAAGATATTTTTCTTCAAATAAAACTTACAAAGAAAATTATGAAAGTGATAACCAAATGAATAAGAGTTGCAAAATTAAAACAATATAATTATTCTAAAAACTAACTAAAAACAAATTAGATTTAATATTATTAATGAAGAGATTGTGGTCTTACATCTTATCACTATGAGCATAAAAAAAGACAGTATTATGAATAAATAAAAGTCGTAAGCTGATTTCCTTTTAATGCTTTCACCTTAGTCAAGAAAGATTAAAATTTTTTGGCCCTGAAAAGGACAGTTTTTTATGTAGTGAAAGCATCAGGAAGTCAAATTCAACAGGCATTGATGTATCAGAGAATTCTCTTAAACATTTTTTTAAAAAATGATTCAACTGTATTCCACGATACATACAAACACATACATAAAATCATGAATATATACATTGTAAATACAATATATTGCCCTTCTGAACATTACAAAAAATTTTATTCCTAGATATAAAAAAAATGATTTTAAAAGTTTCCATTATTATTCACCGTAAAAGTCGGAACATCCTTGCATAAGACACTTAATAAATGAAGAAATTTGCACTACATCATTACACTAAAAAAAAGAATTATCTCCAACAATTGATATACATTTTTACAAAATTAATACGGTAGCAGGTCAAAATTTAAATTATACACAAAATATAAGCTACATACATATAAAAGGGTTATGTTAATGTTCACGGTATTTCTCTGTAAACACAATTACATACCTCTTTGGTCGAAGAGATAATTGAAACACTATCAAATGACCTGGCTCTAGACAAACCAACATAAAGTTGACCATGTGTAAAAAAAGGATTAGTTAATACCAAGCACACTTTGTCAGAAGTTTGTCCTTAGGATTTATTAATGGTCATAGAAAATGCCAAACGTACAGGGAATTGTTTTCTTTTAAAACTAAAAGGAATATTATTGTCCGATGGGATGAGCGGTATTCTGGGAATTAAAAATGTTTCTTTTGAGCTTGACTCAATCATTTCTGCTTCAATAACGTTACGATGTAGTTTTGTCACTATTAGCTTTGTTATACAGCCCACTGCACAGGCCTTTTGAAGGCATCAAATTTTGAAGTAGCATTATCACTGCACTTTTTTTTACTACTTGCTGTTGCTTTGGCAAGTGAACGGCGAATCTCATGATTACCTACATGAGATTTTTCTGAGAGAGAAAATTCATTGAGTCTCCACATCGCTTCAGGAACACTTACATATCTACCATCTAAAAAAGTTAAAAATCCATCGTTGTTTAAAAGACCATCATTTGTCGGAAGTCCAACTGAAGCTGCATCGTGACCTTCATAGACATATTTATATAGGTACTTAACAATCTTTACAGACGCTCACACTTCAACATTTATATGGGCATTGAATTCTTTATCAACCAAGGGTTGTAAGGTACTATATACTGTTCCAGCAGGAGGTGCCTTTATTTCAGCCCCCATAGATGCAAAGGATAATGCAGCATTATATTCTCGAATCTGCTCTCGATAGTTTTTTGCTTCCTGTGAATTGCTTCAGAGTAATTCTTTGAAAAGTTCAGGAGCTTCTGTCAGATTTGGAAGATGAACTTTCCCATCATGACAGCATTTGGTATATTTTTTTACTCGAGTTCACTTCGTTTCTGCAATAAAATGCATCACAAAATTCGCACACCTCAGACATATTGCTATGTTCCGGGACATTCACCACAATTTGAGAATGAACACGACTTGCCTAAGTTGATCAGAACGTTTTCTGGCTCGCCTAAGCTTATCAGCTTTATTTCTAGCTGATATCCTTTGAAGCGTGCGTTTCATCAAAATGTTCATTTAAATGTCCGAATGCTGTTCCTCCGCAGATTGTAATAAAGGTCTTGCAGACTCATTTGATTGAAGAAATTAACGAAATGTTGAAAAAAAAATCACTTGCAGCACTGCCGCCACGCTTCGACCATAGCCGAATGTAAACAAACCGGTCGTTGCCATCGTAAGAAAAGACTTTTTCCGCCACGTTCTATTTCCGCTAAAGCGTTTTATATATACAGATTTTCAATGCATATATTCATATTTTTATGCATGTGTTTGTATATATCGCGGAATAGAGTTGAATCATCTTTTAAAAAAATGTTTAAGATAATTCTTTTCTAATTTGTCAATTGCAGGGCATAAGAGAAATTCGTTGTTTTTGAATATATCAGTATATATGGCTTGTTATAATTTTTAAAAAGCAGATAACATTTAAACATGTATTATAATGTATATATATAAAACGCTAAGGCGGAAATAGTACGTGGCGGAAAAGTCTTTTTTGCCGATGGCAACGACCGGTTTGTTTACAATTGTAACGGTCGTAACTGATAATTCAGAAATAAACAGAACCTTCATTTTTTCCCTCCAAAACCTGAACTTTTTCGACATTTCTTAATCTGAACTTTTTTGTGAATACGGGAATGATAGCCTTTGCAGCTAAAAATCCCCCCAAAGTCTTCAAATCAATCCAGAAGCTCCTGATATTTTCAAGGAAATACTCTGCAGCAATTCACAGGAAGCAAAAAATTATCAACAGCAAATTCGAGAATATAATGCTGCATTAGCCTTTGCATCTATGGGGGCTGAAATAAAGGCACCTCTTGGAACATGCCCATAGTGTTTCCATATACATGGTCAGATTTATCATATGGTTGCTCCTCTCTGTTCAAATGAATGAAACAGATCTGGCTATGGACAATTGTACATATCTGATTCCAGTGAAGCAAGGAATAGACGTATGGAGAATAATCAAGCCTGCCTTCACTCTGTAATGGAGAAGTTGGACGGTTTATTACGAAGCATAAATCCATTTGTGGAATCATATCTGCAGATGCATCAATTGATGCAATCTAATCCAGCTGTAAATGTTAAAATGGTTTTTATGGAACATCCAGATTTCGACTTGAGCAGGTATAATGCACCTACTTCAAGGACAGAGGTTGCTGCAATATTTGTCGGAGATGCAGTAGAGCCCCCAGCAAATCGAGATATTTGCATTTATCCAGTTGCTAACAGTTAATACAAACAAAAATTTTTCACCACTTAATCAGTGCAGCGATCCTATGGTTTATCCTCTTCTATTTCTGAATGTAGAATGCGGTTGGAATTCCAAATTGGAACATGTTGAAGAAAGAAGATCTGCAAAACGTGTTAGGGTTACATAGTTGCAATATTATTCCTACAGGTTTGCTGTTCGTAATGCAGATATGATGTAAGTGCTCCTGAAGCGATGTGGAGACTCATTGAATTTTCTTTCTCAGAAAAATCTCATGTAGGTAATCATGAGGTTGGCCGTTCACTTGCCAAAGCAACAGCAAGTAGTAAAAGAAAGTGCAGTGATAATGCTACTTCAAAATTTGATGCCTTCAAAAGGCCTGTGCAGCGGGCTGTATAACAAAGCTAATAGTGACAAAACTACAGCGTAACGTTATTGAAGCAGAAATGATTGAGTCAAGCTCAAAAGAAACATTTTTAATTCCCAGAATACCGCTCATACCATCGGACAATAATATTCCTTTTAGTTTTAAAAGAAAACAATTCCCTGTACGTTTGGCATTTTCTATGACCATTAATAAATCCTAAGACCAAACTTCTAATAAAGTGTGCTTCGTATTAACTAATCCTGTTTTCACACATGGCCAACTTTATGTTGGTTTGTCTAGAGCCAGGTCATTTGATAGCGTTTTAATTATCTCTTCGACCAAAGAGGTATGTAATTGTATTTACAGAGAAATACCGTGAACATTAACATAACCCTTTTATATGTATGTAGCTTATATTTTGTATATAATTTAAATTTTGACCTGTAATACAGTATTAATTTTTTTAAATGTATATCAATTGTTTAAGAGAATTCTTTTTTTAGTGTAATGATGTAGTGCAAATTTGCTCATTTATTAAGTGTCTTAAGCAAGGATGTCTGACTTTTACGGCTAATAATAATGCAAATTTTTCGAATCATGTTTTGTATATACAGGAATGAAATTTTTTGTAATGTTCAGAAGGACAATATATTGTATTTACAATGTATATATTCATGATTTTATGTATGTG
>BGPR01015905.1:1361-33236 GCA_013235015.1 Araneus ventricosus | reverse complement strand
TATTCTGGTACCCCCGGTTGGGTTGGGAGACGTCAATTTTTCCGCTCCTTACCCGCGGAAAAAGTGCCGCCCCCCCCCCCCCCCGGGGGCCCGTAAAACGTTCACGCCGGTTCTGAAATTTGCATTTCTTGCCACCTAGCGGAAAACCTAAAAGCTCTTTTCTTTATCGTTTGGCGCTGAACTAATACGTAATATGAAAAATTTTGCAACGTTAACCTTTATCTGTTTTGCTTTCTCAAATCGGCATTCTGATTCCAGGTGCAGGGGTATGGAGTGATTTAACTTGAAGTGGATTACTCTGAGCATTCCTACTCAGAATGTGTGCAAGAGGATTTAGAGGAACATTTAATTAACCTTAGGAGACGTAATTGTCTGGTGCTCTTTAAACAAAATTTACATCAAGTTAATTTGAAATAAGGAGATTTCTGTTGTTTGCATAAGTGGGCAAAACGACTGATGTCAAATAAGCGTCACCTCTTTTGCAATAGCTGCTGTTTACGAACTGAATGTCTTCTTGTCAGTTGATAGGCAAACATTCAAGACTCCAAACTCTCATTCGGAAATGTTGAAAACAGTTCAATAACCTTCAGCTCATATGAAATAGTATGTAATATATTTGTTTAGGGTATTGCTCTTTATACTTGATGAAATGAATTTCTGCTCCGTGGCGAATCCAGGATTTGGGTCTGGAGGGCGCTGAGGTATAAAAAGTTTTGTATCGTCTTGACAGATGTCAAATCTTATGGCTTATGTAAACCAAAACACTTTAACTTTACAGACTTTAATCACCTGACAATAATAATCATAAAGAAGACTACAATACTCTCGATAATTTAACAAAAAACACAATGAAATAACTAGCAGAAACATGTTTTTGACCGTATCAATGCTGCAAATACAAGTGGAATGATTACAAAAGTGGGAAAACTTTCGAGCTCGTCAAAAACCAGGAAGAAATGTTTTCACTTTTTTAAAAGGGAGATTAAGAAAAAAACAGCTGTAGTGATTTTAAATAAAATAAAGAATTCTTGTCTATCTCTGGTGGGAGGGGTACAGCCCGATAGCCACCCCCCCCCCACCCCCGGATTCGCCACTGTTTCTGCTTATAAATTTTTTAATTCTCTTACGAAAATTGTCATATGGTCTTTCAGTGTCAGATTTTTAAATTTTCAGCATTTTAACAGCATTATATGAATAAGATTTAATGACTGCTCCGTCTCCAATGGATGTAGGAACACTTATTTAAAGGTATACTCCAAAAAATTATTATTTTTCTCTTTGGAGAACGTTTATATTTTTCTGAATAATTGAATTACAACAAGAGAAATAAAGAAAGCATTTACATAAAACGTAGTAAGCTGGAAATCGCGGTAATATTAAAGTTAAGTGATTAAAAAATGAAACCAAAGAAAGAAGCCGTTTAGGAGAGGGGATACAGAGAAAAAAAGCAGATACTGAAGATCTTCGATTATACGGACCTCTATCAACCAAGGTCTCTGTTAGGGGCCGTCCACAAATAATGCCACGCTTGGAGAGGGGAGGGGGTTCGTGAAATTCTGACAGTTTGTGACAAGGGGAGGAGACCCAGATAGCAATTTTAGTTTGCAGCAAGCTTGCCACAAATTTGTCATGACAAGAGTGCAAGTTTGCCACAAATTTGTCATGACAAGAGTGCAAGCTTGCAGTAAGCTTGCAGCAAGTTAACGAAAGCTCCGAAGTCACCATGAAACGAACTTGCAGCAAACTTGCCGTGCACACTTATTGCAAATTAAAGCAAAAAGAGAGTACGAAACACAACCCGGGATAGAACTCGCGACCTCCCGGTTCCGAAGCGGAGACGCAAGCCATTGAGCCAGTCGAACTCTGAGAGGAGAAGATAGATTTCGCTAATACATCGTTCTATTCGATTCGTATACGATTTATTTTTAACTATTTTCTGGATTTCATTAATTTTTTGAGTTGAGAATATGATTTGAAGTCAAAGAGAGAGCGATTTTTGCTAATAACTACGTTTTGCTAGTAAAATAAATTATGAAATTAGAGTTCAAAAGTAATTACTTTAAAATGGAACAAAATGTCTAGTTATTATTGTTCAACAAACACTGACTGTTTTTTAGATTTAATTTTGTTTATAAACGTTAAAATTTCAACATTAAAAAAAAAGACGATATAGTTTTCTTTAAAGTGAGAGTGATATATTTAGTAACAAGATGGAAAATGTTTCAAAAAATTTTTTTATAAAAAAGTTATCTTTTTCACAAATTATCATTGATTTATTGAATTAATAAAAAAGAATTACGGTCTAGGAGATGCTATTAAAAATCGGATGTTTTTTAAAACAGAGACAAAGATAATTATCTCTTATTGTGCTATCTTTGCAGGAAGCTTGCTTTGCAAAATTGCAGCAAGTTTGATTTGCAAAGAGGTAAGGCTATTTGTCACATCGAACTTGCTACAAGTTCGATTCAAGTTTGACGCTTCAAATTTTGCCATGACAAGTCAAAATCAAACTTGCTGCAAACTTACGTGCTATCTGGGGAGCGGGTAACAAGAAGTGTGACATCACACATTTTGGTTAAAATAAAAACAACTTTCATGTGTTTTTTTTTCCACTTATATTCCTTTCTTTTTGAAAAAAGGCATTCAGAGTAGGTTCTGAGAATATGGTAGCAGCAGCAATTCTTCACCATTAGAAAGAAAACCTCCTCCTGTCACACCCTTGAAATGTCCAACAGAAGATACGTCGCCCAACATGGGTGAGCGGTAGAACTGGTAGTGGCACAAACAGGTTGATCTTATTGAGGCGTTTTTTCTAAAAAATTTAATCTACTTAAGAGTATTTTGTGTTCATAAAGTAAAGATAAGATTTAAAGCAAAATATATCAAATTCCAAAATACTACTGTTTACAATTGCTCTTTTATATTAATATTTTATTACTATTGTATATTAATAATGTTTTTTGTTGTACACCTTAATCTTATTTCATACAAAATAAGTACACGTATAATCATTATTATTGTTATGCTCACAAATGTCATTAAAACGCATAGTTAAAGTTTAAAAATAAAATTTGAAATATGACCTATAACGTACTGCTTTGTTCCTGAACTGCAAGTTTATGTTTATGTAATATAGTGTGACATGTGACAAGGGGGAGGGAGGGGTATGGTAAAGTGTGACACTTTGTGACAAAGGGGGGGGAGGGGGTCAAAAATATTGAAAAAAAGTGTGACATCATTTATGGACAGCCCCTTAGCCGAATCAGTACCGAAAAATCGAATTGTGTCTTTCATTTTTTAATAAACTCAAATTGTTTCAGAAAAGGGTTTCCAAGTTGGAATTTGAGCCGATTTTCGTGATGCGAAGGCATGTAAAAAGTTGTTATCGGAAGGTGATCTTTTAAAACTCAAGAAGTTATTCAGAGAAAAGAAATAAAAACCCAAAATTGTATTCTTAAGCACTTCAATATTTATGTGAGCAAATTCCATGCACACTCGTGAAAAAAATAGCACTATAAAGTTTTGCGTTGTTGAGTGGGTAAAAATATTCTTTTGAGAACACCTTTAAAGAGTCAACGGGAAAATGTAAAGGAAACAGCAAAAATCAGTCTCATTCACAAATCCTCCTACCAGTGACTGATCTTTTGATTTTTCTTAAAGGGAGTGGATCTTTTAAAGGCCTTTCTAGTGTGTCATATGTATTTTCTTCTCTTCTTCTAATTCTAAGAAAGAATTCCTCGGACAATACGTCGGCTAATACGCTGCAGTACTTAAAGTCTCATTTTCATAATTTCAAATAAACAATTTTAGAAAATCTTGCCGAAAGAAAAGAAGTCATGATTTAAATTGTAGTCTCTATTAACACGTTCCTTGCCAAACCGTTTCTGCTCTACTTTTCATTCAGGCCATTTGATTGTTTTAACTAATTAGATGATAAATTTTTGAAGATTCAATATTATATGATATTATTCAGTATAGTGCAATATTATTTAATATGGTATATTATTATACAGTATTATATGACGACATCCAATATTATGAAAAAAACATTGTACAATATTAAAATAAGTTTTACACTGTTTCAATATTGGGAAAAATATTGTACAATATTACTCTTGCGAATTTTATGATATTAGACAATATTATCTGCTACCTGGGTATATCGTCAACCCATAACCCCAGCGTAGTTATCACATAGTGTACCATTCATGGTACAGGTGGCGCTGCGATCAGTTATAACTTTTAGATTAGTGTGGGCCCATTAGTGTGTACCACGTGTACCATCGATGGTAAACGTGGTCTGAATAGAAAGTTCAGCATATACGATCCATGGTACATGTGGCACGGAACGTGTTGACCGAGTTTTCGATTATCTGAGGTGATTACGATCCAGTTAACTCGGATAATCGAGGTTCTACAGTACTGAAAGATTGTTAGTTTCTGAATTCCCTTATGATTAGGGATAAGCTGCTCAGCTTTGCGGTCTCAATATCACAGTTTTCCTTATTTTTCCCTTATGTATACGGCATTTCGATATGTCAACAGATGTTTCAGAAAAAAGAAAAAAAAAGACATTTGTGAAATAATTATAGTGGATGCTGCAACTTTCTGTGACCTCAAAGAGCGAATTACGACTGGTCGTAGTACTGTAACTCTCTGGATGTTTGTCATATGATCGGATATGGAAATAATACTTTAGTAATCAAAATGAGAAAAATATTCTAGACAGAACAAATTTTTCAGAAGAATTAAGACCAATAGAAAAAATAGGCACTGTCTAGACGTCATTTTTCTTAAGAACAGAACAATGGATAATAATTCCGACTCGGGTCTAGTCCAAATGAAACAATTTGGCTAAGAAGATTTTCTTTTTTATCTTTATTATAAAAAAATTAAAATTCCTGTGCTATCATTTTTGCAATTCGCAAAAAACATTATTTAACATCTATGTGAATCTTACCATATGATTTTGAGGTCTATAGTCAGTGATAACCCTTTAAAGGGCAATTTTTTTCTAGTAGTGGTATAATAAAATAACTTTGGGATTGAGATTAATTTAAGGAAAGAAGTTCATTTCGCTTATTGGATGACATTAATGTTTTGTTAATTGAGTTCATTAATTAATCATTAATTACAGAATCAAGATACTTCCTTATGATTTGAGATAAGAAAATGGAACACCTAGATTTTAGTTTCATCTAAAAATTTGACGAGAACTTAAGTCAATCCTAAAAATTGCATTTAAAAATCCATGAATTTGTTGATAAGTATACTTGCCATGACCTTTTAAAGGGTTAACTTAAGTTGACAATACGTAGAAAGCTACGAGCCACCGAATCAGCGTTGAATGCCTCTACGTGCAGTAGGACTATGAAAGGAAAACAGTAAAATTAATAATTTCCGTTTTAAATATAGATTTTTATTACATCTCGGATACTGGTGTTTAGCCCTCTGACTGCATATCCTGCGATTTCCGCTGGTTGGAAACAAGTCTATTTTCTGTTGCATCCTGCAATTTTCACAGGCTAATGTGTATACTTAGTACTTTTATAGCATTGGATCACATTATACTAATAAAGCTTTGCATATAAATAACTCGCTCGCTGGCTCGATGGTATTTGAACACGTTTGCAAACGTTGCAGATAAATAGTGATTTTAAAAAATTGCACAAACAGAGGGTTAATACTTAATTCGTGTCAAATACAGTAGAACCCCGGGAATCCGAGATTTCGGATTATCCGAACATCTCTTTTATATTTTCCGAAAACTGTTTGGTGAAAAATGAAGGAAAAATAGCAGTTACGATTCAGAAACGAAGCTAATGTTTATTCCTAACTTAGAAGAAGTATTCGAATTGGTCTTTAAGAATGAATGGAGCACCTTAACTAGCAGAAACAAACTCAGATATCTTTCTTTTTACGCCTCAATTTGTTTGCCACTGTAGCGTGCGAATCGCCTCGCGCTCTTTCCGTATGCCTTCGTAGAGCACCCAGACTCCATACTCTACTGTCTTTGGTATATCAAAAGTATTTCCCCGATAATCCGAATTCCCCGGAATCCGGAAAAAGTTCAGCCCTAATTAGTTGGGATCCCTGGGGTTCTATTGCAGATAAATTGCTTTCATCCAGTGGCAAATCTAGGATTCCGGTCTGGGGGAGGGGGGGGGGGGGCGGGGGTCATAAAAACTTTGTATCGTCGTGGTGAATGTCAAACTTCAAAGCTAAAGTAAACCAAAACTCTTTAACTTTACAGACTTTACTCACCTGACAATAAGAATCATTAAGAAAAATACGATACTTTCGATAATTTAATAAAAATTAAATGAAATAACTAGCCAAAAAAATGTCTTCGACCGCGTCGATGCTACAAGTAAATTTTCGAGCCTTTCAAGCCAGAAAGTAATGTTGAAACGTTTTTATTATTTTTTCAAAGAGAGAAATTAAGAAAAAACAGTTGTAATGAAGTTAAATTATATCAGGAATTCTGGCTGGGCTCGGGGGGGGGGGATGTAGCCCGATAGTCCCCCCCCTGGATTCGCCACTGCTTTCATCTATACCGGGATGGTAACCAGGATTATAAGACAAGGCTTAATGATACATCGCACACCTCTCTGAATCAGCTCCATCTCCACCAATTCCGTCTTACCAATTCTGAGCAGATATGACATTAAAGTATCGATGGAGGGCAAGGGGGTTATAGCTACTCTGGGTTTCGAACCTGAGGGGTTGGAGGGTCGTGCATACGAAATATTAGCGCCTTCGTTTCACTTTTTAAAGCCTAATATGAAGAGGAGACGAAAACAATTAGTGTGTCACAGTTGCCATTTTTTTCCTTTCACTCCATTGCTTGGTGACAGAGTTTTGAAATTATAATGCGAATGTCGCAATTTCGAGATCTGGTTTTGTCTGAAAACCAAAGTGGGAAGAGACGCTGTTCGTCAAACCTGTCAACCCGGAAAGAACATTTTCACGTCGGCGTGGTGTTGAAATTGGGACAGTAGGATGACAGCTTATGTTTCGTCGTTAAGAATATGGTATCTATCCGCAATAGCCTTTCTCCCAATTTAAAACAGGATGAAAGTCTAAAAAAAATAAAATAAATTTCGATAATTGCGTGAGGACAAAAATAGCCTGCCGCAATCTAATAGCAGTAAAGTAAATTACGAAATAAAACACTACAACAAAAATCAGCTCATTCACGAGACACACGCCGCGTCCATTCAATTTTGGAATCCACTACACATATTGCAGGAGAAATGAGGACAAAGTTTAACGTGCGTATGCCAAAACGGAACTAATTATGTAATATAATATCTGACTGCCGTCATAACGTTCACTCAGATTACACAAGCAGTTACGTTAGTTATTGTGATGTTTAGCTACTGTTGGCGATGGCTGGGAGAACACTTGGCGCGATCCTTCTGCTGCGGAATGTTGTTTTTTGTAAACATGCGTGAAATGAATTTTGAGCTCGGCAGGAAGAAGTAATATATCTGGCTTGATTTCCGTTCTTTATTGTTTTGAAAGAGCTCTGGATTCTCAGTGCGACGGGCTGCACTAAATTCTAAAGTGTGTTTCTTGTCTCTTTCTTTCTGTGTGTACGTTTAAATGGAGATATTTTTCTAAAACTTGATGTCCTCATTTGGAAAGATAGAAACATCACAGTAATATGACCATGACTTCATTACGTTACTTGCCGAAAATCAGGGCCATAATTCTGTTTATTCATATTTAATTTCTCTTCAACGTTCAAACATTTTGATGCTATTTTCCTTTCATCCTTTTCCAGCACGTCACCCACAAACTCATCAAGCGAGCCATCTTCTCCCTGTGGATGATCGCCCTTTTCCTGGTCTGCTTGCCGTTTACCGGATTCGGGATCTACTACGAAGAAACAATTTCTGGGAGCGGGATTTTCCGGTGCACCCGGTACCGGAGCGCCCGGGAGCCCACGGACGTCGCCTACGCCTTCCTCATGTTCGCTTTCGGCTGTCTTCTCTGCCTGGTCATCGTGTGCTGCAACCTAGCCGTCGTGCAGGCGCTTTGCCGGATGGGCAGGAAGAGCCTGGCCCACTGCGGCAGGACGACGGTGCGGAAGGACAGTCGGGAGTTATCCTACAACCACACCACGCCCGAGGAGTTGTCCTTCGCGAAGCTGATGGTCATCCTCTGCATCTTCTTCGTGGCCTGCTGGGTACCACAAATGGTAAGAGTTCTGGTGCAAGAGGTAGATGGAGGTGACGAGTGATTTTTAAGTAAAAATGGTCTTTAGTTATTAAATGTTTATTAGTGGGCATAAACCCTTTAACGCCTAAATTAATTTAAAGTATAAATTTCAGTAAAATTCTCTTAAATTATGTGAAAAATGAAAGGATTAAGATAACTGTGAAGTAGAATTACATTCTTAAATATTTTTTTAGAAAAATAATAAAAAATCAAGTAAAAACAAACCTTTTTTACAGATAAGCATTAAAAGATTTTTAAAATATAGTAAAATATAAAAAATAACGATAACTTTTGACTTCCACAAAAATAAATCAAAGCAAAAAAATATATAAATTAGCAAAATGTTGACACCTCGACTTCAAAATCTGGCTAATGCGCGATATGTATGCCAGTTGAAAACTGCTTAGAAGTTTGGGAATACATATTGACTTGTTAAACAAAATAAAAAGAAAAGGAATTTTATACGATCGGTATAGCCACGGAAGTGAAATATAATTGTCCTCAAATGAGGTCGCAGGACGTTAATGGACTAAATAAAAATTGTTACGTAAATTGCAATATATTATACTACTACATTAAAAAAGTTAAATCAAAATGTGTGTGTTTTCATAGAAAATTCCTAGATTAGTAATGAGATTGATGGCCTTACGGTTTAGTGATTAGGCTTTACTCAGAGTGAAAGCAATATGTGTATAATATACACAACTTGCTCTATATGTGTGTCTATTGGCTCTGTAAACAACAGACCAATGAACATAGAGTCACCAAATTTAGTACATATATACTTTGGAGAGTGGCCATGTGCACCTCTGAGATTTTTTTATTTTTAATTAAGATTTTAAATAATCAGAAATTATGCAAAACTTTGAAGGTTTCCGGCAATAGCTATGATAGGACAAACTTTCATGTAAATAGAGCGATAATAAACAGGGTGCCCGCTTAAATTAGGACCACTCCCCCTTAATTTCAGAACGACGGCAACTATAGTCATGAAAGTAGTATCTAGGTATAGTAAAACGTCCATGCGTTATGCGATGAGCCCGCTTACAGAACCACCTGGTGCCAAACTCCGGAGTTAGCATTCCTATCTCGAATACGATACGGAATAGGGGGGAAATGCCAGTTAGAAAGTTGTAGAACGTTATCGATTTAGTACAAAAAGAAATCTTGCGAAAATAAATGCGAAGAACAGAAGCTTAAAATGCACATTTGTTTGTACGCATTTTCCGAAATTGTGACGCCACAAGACATGGAGAAAAGGTTATTTTTCGGACAAAAAATGACCTCGTTATACCTTTTCCTGTGAGAACTCAAACAGCAAGTGTATGCGACCTTTACGCCAACATTGTAGGACTTTCGATGACGTATTACTGTTGTTTGTGGTAGCGTAACAACTATATGCTAAAACGTGTGCAAAGTTAAATTCAATAAGGGCACAAATACGTGTTGTACTAGAAAATGACGGGGAGCATTTTGAATACTGAAAATAAAGATATGTTGTAAGAATTAATTGTTTTTCCCGTTATAATCCTTTTTGTGTCGACACAGTTTCGGAAATCGAGAACAATCAGATGTGTATTTTAAGCGGTCTGTTCTTAGTATTAATATGCACAAGGTGTCTTTTTCTGCTAAATTGATAACACTCTAGAACTTTGTAGCTGACATTTTTCATCTATTTTTTACCGTTTTCGAGATAGAAACGCTAACTCCGGAGTTTGCCACCAGGTAGTGCTATAAGTAGTCTCCAAGCATAGCCCATGACATTTTACTATATTTAGACACTACTTTCATGACTATAGCTGCAGTCGTTCTGAAGTTAAGGGGAAGTGGCCCTTAATTAAGGGGGCACCCTGTGTGTTCATACAACAGATTATATTGCAAGTGAAAACAACAGAGTTTATGAATAAATCACCAATAAAAACTTTCTCTTTACGCTTAAACGATGAAAAGATAGACATTCGCATACACATTTTTGAATCCACTTAGGTTTAGAAATCGTTCGACGGTTGCAAAAAAGAGAGAGAGAAAGAAAGATATGCTGGTTATTGTTTTTCCTCCTTCTTCCAACTTTATTTCAAAAACAATTTACACGTTATCACAAGTGTTCATCCTGTGTCTTTATTGCACAAAACGCAAAAAATAATATACGGTGGATACGAGAAGTCGGTTTTTCCTCATTTGAAAGTTTTAGATCACATTATTAAACCTCATAAAATGGCTTGAATTGTGCGGTCAGTTACAAGATTTCTAATGCAGTTGATCCTTCTTCACCGAATAGAGAAGATACTAGAATTGAATGTAATATCAGATCATAGGAAGAAGCATTCGTCTCATCTCCCATCCATATCGAGATTCTACAGGTTAAAATTGGTTTGTTGGTCTAAATTTTAAAGTAACCAAGTATCTGGCAGTTTCGTATTTTAATTAGATTCTTCGATACCATCAACAGGTACCTCGGTGGCCTGATGGTAAGGTCGCGATTATGGCGTTGGACGTTCATTTACTCAAGACCTAATTCCATGGAAGATCCACCATGCATAGAAGTCCTGGTGCTCGATAAATCTGTCCTCGGGAGTCAAACGTCTTCACGATAGTGTGACGTAGAAGTTTGAAGAGTAGGATGCAGCAATTGCCATCTGAGCTCAGCTAAATATTGAGATATCCGTCCCGAAACAAAACAATAATACATACAGTGGAATCTCCCTATAACGAAATCGCTTGGTTCCAGTTGAAAAATTCGCTATAGAGAAAATTTCGTTATACGGAGATTAGAGATTTTTGCAGTTATTTAAGTAAATGTTACAAAACTTTTAGTATGTGCGATAAGTTCAAAAATATTTAATTATGACTTTCAATTAAAAATGAAGTAATATTTATTATGAATTTGTTAAAATTATGCTAACTTTTGCTGTATCAATAAAATGCTAAAAAGTGAAGACAATTCACCAATTTAGAGAATAATATGTACTAGTACGGATAAACATAAAATGCGTATTGTCACATCCATTTGCTGTTTCCACCCCGATTCTTGGAATCTTGACCCGTAGAAATGTTGCTCCCTCTGTAGAAACCCAGGTCCCCACAACTGCATTACCCTTCACATAGCATTCTATTGTTATGTGTTATCGCTGGAATGAACGATGCGAGTGGCGGTGAATGACAGGCACGTGTGAGCGATTTGTGTGCACGGAAATTATCAACTTTCTTCAAAAATGACAAAAATCGAAAAGATAAAGGTCTGAAAAAATTCGTTATAGGGAGACAACCACTTCGTTATATGGAGAATATTTTGAATGTTATTTAACACTCCGATTAAAAATTTCGTTATAGGGAGAAATTCGCTGTAGGGAGACTTCGTTGTAGGGAGATTCTACTGTAACTTCGAAACGAGCGTTTATCTAACTTAACTTCATTTTATAGCTGATCAAAAACAATTAAATAAAGCATAATTAGTTAAAGAGTTTCTTTAAATTGTACCAAATGATTTATTTTATATTTACTGTTAATGAATAATTAATGTTTTGCTGTGTTTTCCAAGATATATTGTTATTTCGTGGTTAAGTCACAGGTTCGAGAGCCGATTCCTCGACAACCCACTGTGGTTTACGTTATATCCGTAGAAGGTCAAATATTCTCCCACTGGTTTTTGAAGTTTGGAGGTGGTTTGCCGGCTCAGGTGTAATTCTTGTTTTTCGAACATGATTCAGACTTACTAGGTTCGTCCAAAAATTGTCCTCGTGTATCTTCAAAACGGGAAGTTAACCCAACAAAACTAAATCTACATATGTAGGGATCAGAGTTAAAGAGAACCAAGTCCATGAGATTCGAAGAAACAGATCTACTCGATTATCTACATTTAAAATAACAATGGAGTTGCAATTGTTCTTGCTGCCTGGTGGAAGGTATCCGAACACGTTGAAAAGTCGATTTCGGTCAAAATTCCCATTTTTTTAATTTTTGATGTTTTGGATAGTTCATTCATTTACCTTTCTAAAACATATTTACTTTTGTCGGTACGTTATTTAGATGAGATATTAATTGTTTTATAACAAACCGAAAACCGGAAGTGGGCGTTTAATTAACTGGAAGTTGTCATTTAAAGGGACAGAAACCTGTCAAAAATTCTTTTAAACTGCATTTATTCAAATTAATATGATGTTAGTATATTTTTAGGAATTTTTTTTAAGTTTAGACACTTAATTTAAGCGCGTGGCAAAACTAAAATTTGATATTTCTCAAAACTAGATTTTATGCATAATTTTCATACTTCAAACATGATAACTCAAGATATTATCATTCGATTGTTCTAAAATTTTGTGAACACTTTCTTCAAATGTGTCTCTAGCGAATATACTAGAATGATGTATATTGTAACAATATGTTTTTAATTATGGCCTTTTATTTGAAAAATGACATAAAAAATTTGCTGAAAATCTTATAATGATTGTTCGATTAACTCTAAAATTTTTATTTATCCAAACAATGTTAAGATTCTAGTACAAGCACTAGTCCATAGTGTGTAGTTTATTTTAGTAATAGTTTTATTTGAATTATTACAAAAGTTTGGCCTCTAGCATGTTTGAAGTTTTGGGGAATTTCCTCTAAAAAGCAGCAGAAATTCAAGATTTTTGTAAATTTATAATAATTTATACTCAAAACTCATGCTCAAATATTAATCTTTATTAAATTCGAATCTAAAAAACATATTTTGGTGTTTCTATTTCACAATTTTTAAAAAAAGTGCTCCGAACGTGTTCGGATACCTTATTGAACTATGGACTTGAATCATTATTACACTGAAAATATAACATCTCTACACTACCAGGGCAGTGTAGAGTTGTTATATTTTATATAGATATTATATAGTGCAAAATGGGAAACACGTGAACTTGGTTCACTTCAACTCTGAACCGCACATGAATGTTTACTCGATTTAACAATGTCTTTTTAATTTGCATACAATCCCACGCAGATCCTATCTTATTATACGAGAAAATATAACTGAAAAAGTAGCGAAATTTTAAGATGCTGTTGACCAAGTTAATAAATGGAACTTCCAGAAAATTATTTCTTCCGTAATTTTGTTGCTTCCATTTCACTTCAAGAAGTTAACATTAAATGAGAGATCAACCTTCCTGTTTGAACGTTAATCTCTCTATTTAAGTAAGAAAATAGAAGGTTTACTTTGATATATAAGGGATTTGGGATTTTCTTTTATGATTAAATTTCGAATTGTCTCTTGAAAAATAAATATCCCTAATATTGAAGTGGGTGCGATATTTGAGTCTTAGTATTCAGAAGTTCATTTCCTTGGACTATGAAACCACTCTTTAATATAAATCAATCATCACCACTCTTCAATAATATCAATCATCTTTTTTTAAATTCGCAAATGCCTGGAGTTAGTTACTTTTAAATTTTTGAAACGTTTTTTGTGTAGAAATGGCGGAAAAGGTTTTGAGACGAAATTTATTTTGTTTCACCTATTAAATCACACGTTGAAGAATTTCGACTCTGCTGTTGCTCTGGTGTTCACATTTCATTTAGAATTTTTTTGTTTACTTTGGAAACTCAAAGACTATGAATTTAAATTAACAAAAATACGGCACCAATTCACAGAAAAAATCTAGTTATAACAACTTTTAAAAAATGTATCCTCAAGTTTGTGGATTTGAATTATGGAATATTAACCCAAAAGTTATGCCTTCAAACAAATCGGTGAAATTTAATTTTCATGCTACAAATATGTTCTCAGTACTATACATTAAATTTGAATAACTGGACACTGATAAGCAATCATGAACTATCACCAAAATATACATATTAATAAATAACTATTTTCACAAACAATTATAGAAAAACTCCAAAGCTGCTTTTTTTCCAAAATTAATTGTTGCATTATAAGTAGTCTTTAGTGTAACGAACTGAATCTGCTTCGATTCTGCATAGCAGATTTTACTCATTTAAGTGCAATTTACGCTAGTGGACTCAAAATCTGCGAAATAGTACCACGTTATCGATTGCATAAATGCATCTAATTAAAGTCTATATGACTCTCACTTGTGAAGCCCTTCCCGATATATTTTTCTATCTTGTTCCCTGTCAGAAAATAAGTATGTTTGCCCGTATCCTAACCGTTTCTTTTTAATGCTTCTTCCCTCAAGTGAAAATGGAACAAAAATAAATTTATAAAACATATCTCGAAAAGAGAATATTCAGACACAGAATATAGAAGATGCCCATTTAAATTACTAACACCCGTCCTTAGATTTAAAATGACTGCAACTATAGTCATAAATGTGGTGTCTAGGTACAGTAAAGTACTTTACGTGGTTATGCGTTACGCCATGAGACCGCTTGCAATGCCACCTGACGGCAAGGTGAAATTCCACCTAAGCTCGCAATTAAAAGTGCACTCAAACTCGGATCTTCTTCTCTCGGTCGAATGCATTATCCTCAATAGTTGATCATTTCACACACTTTACCAAACAAAACATTTGTAACCTGCTATTCTACTAGCAGACAAATAAAGATCTGGCGAAAATTTGAGAGGATCATCATTATACTCCTTCCTTAGTAATACAGCAGACCATGCCCCCTGTCGGGGAAACCCTGCTCCCGTCGTCGGACAGATTCTAACGTCACTCCTGGTCTGATGGAGCTTGGAAGTTTATTTCCGAATGAACTGAGACTGTTTTTAGCTGCCTTTGTTTCTCAGAGAGTGATCCTTTTGTTTTTTGGAAGCAGAGTATAACTTGTATTCCGAGTTTGCCATTTATAGCCCAAAAGTATTTATCTTTGGTCGAAAGCTTTGTGGCTTCCGAAAGATTGGTATCATCTTTGAATGATATTCTTTCCGATGGCAGGAGTATATTCACGGATCAGGAGTATATCAACGGATCATCAACATTGCTGAAAGAATTTTTACGAATAGATTTGACGATAAATATTTGTTGATTTCCTGTTAAAAAGGAAATTCATTTTTTTGTCTATATTGTTTTTCTCCACCCTCCCTCGAAAACCTGTTATAACCGCCAGGTTAAACCGGAATAACCGAACACCGGTTTTTAAATATTTTGTGTTTTGTCCGAAAGAGGGCGCTGTGTTATATTCTGCTCCTGTAAATAAACTCTTGTTTCATTATTGCTGCGAGTATATGACTCGCGCTGTACAATAAAAGCTGATTGGTGATTAAGCTGCTGTCTTTATGTTTACTCCGCCCTTGCTGGAGTCCAACAGACGTCATGTTTAGTTTGAGATTGGTAATCGTTTCGATTACAGGTTTGCGTGGGTGCAAACACCGGCTATTTTTACAATTACCGCCATCCCTAGGGCGCACCTCTAGTATGTTCTGTTCCTACCAGCGATGGACTCAACCATCCCGTCAGGAAAATGGGTATTATAGAGACACAAGTCTACTTATCACCCAGCCAACCAAAACTCTTTTGCCATCACTGTGCTCGTGATAATCGCGAGCACCTTTTTAAGACACTTTAAAACGGAGAGATCTGATGGAATTCCGGAAAAAGCGTGTATATCAAGTCGATGCTCTTTGTTTAAAAAGTGGTGCAATTGATAAGAATCTATTTTTATATTGAAATAAACTTACTGGAGAAATAAAATAAACTTTAAATTTATCTGTCATAAGAATTTCATCCAATATTTTCTCTACAATCTCTTATTTTACAGACATTATTAGGAGATGTTTTTACTAACATCCCAACACAACATAATCCACATCATGACAACCGCTTTCCATATCCTCTGAGGAGAACGATACAACTCAACACACAAAATCCAAACCATTCATGGTGTCGGGATGGCAAAGATCTGTCGGGGGGGGCGCCCAGCCAACCATTGAGTATAACCCCAAGCACTCGTGATAAGCAAAACTATGGAAAGGAAGCGGACAGTTTATAAAAAAAATCATTTATAAATATAAATAAAGTTTTTAAGAAAAAATGGCGAAATTTGAAAGAATCAGTTTTTATATTGAAATAAATATATTTTAGTAACAAAATAAATTTCAAATCTATTTTTCGCCAGAATCTATAAGCCAACATTTCGGCTAAGTTCTATTATTTTACTGATATTATGCGATATTTATACAGCTTCACTTTGAATCCCAATTTGCACACACAATAGAAATAACTTCGGTGAGAAAATCCTGTTTTCTGGGTGACTGCAGCGCCCTCAATTCAGGAAATAAGAATTATGCTAATAATTTAGCTTTGCTATTGTAAACAGATTTCGGACATTTGTATACATAATATATTTTTTTAATTTGTATATATTTCATTCACCATCCGAGAGTCTGTAAACTAGAAGAATAATCTAGAACCTTTTGAAACTAATTTTAGACGATAATCATCAAGTAAGCGGAAACAGAAACTGCAATTTTTTTGAGGGAAAACTGAGTAATTATTGAACAATTTTACTTAAACTAAAATGTTCCATGCTTGAAAAGATGGAACTTTGTCATTTATTTTTAACTCGTTTCTTATGTGCCAGAGATCTGAAAATTCGTAGTTTTGTGTTCCCGATAAAAAATACAATATTTTAATATTCCCAAAACTTAATATTCAATTGATTGATTAATTTTAATTAAATTTTAATTCCATATTAGGGCATTATCTGGTAGTCCACTTGAGAAAAAATTCATTGCTAGATACACATTAATATTTTAATGAATTAAAAATTACATTAGAGTCTAAAAAGCAGAAAATAAATATTTTATCAAAAATATAGAGTTCAAAACAAAAACAGTAAAAGTGAGAGTCGTTGAAAGCAATGCGATAAAGAAATTAAACCTCTATGAATATCGCAAGAAAGAAAAAATAAAATATACATCAGCAGCAACTGAGACTGACCAGAAGTCAGGATTGGTCTTACTAGTTGCGGGGGCCAAATGTCATTTTGGAGCCCCGCAATCGTAATTGCCACTAAATGCGGGGCCACTTTGGATAACCCCGATACATTTAAGTTTTAATACATAATACATAATAAAAAATATAAAATTTTAATAAATAAAATAATACTTATTGGTAAAATTTTAATAAGTTTAAAATGATAATTTTAATAACTTCACTTACTTAAAACTTAATTTTTTAAAAAATTCAAGAAATGATAATTTTTTTGTTTTTATGATTGAATGCATTACGGAGGAATTGAGTTCTCAAGGGAATTAAAAGCCTTATAAAGTTATTTGTTCATGATCACTGAGGAACACAAAGTACGGGCGTATTTAACTAAAGAAAACAATCCAGAAACCTAGAAAAAATTTCAATTTTTGACTTCTGAAACAGTCAGCCGGTTCCAAGAAAAAATTGGTCTGTAAACGAATTTAAAAGCATGAAAAATTTCCTGAGAATAATGTTTTGAAATCAAAATGATACTCGATTTTAACTTGACTAAGTTTGAGTACGTTCTTGGTTGCACTTTGCGCGAGGCCCTACTTGGAGCAATTGGTCCATTCGGCTAAAGGCAGGCCCCGCCAGAAGTGCCCAGCACTGGTACTCATGTCCACAAACCAATCTTGATAAAATATACAAGGTGTCGGGGGAATATCTTCATTATTCTAAACATTAACAAAAAATATGA
Source organism: Araneus ventricosus (assembly GCA_013235015.1). Taxonomy (NCBI): domain Eukaryota; kingdom Metazoa; phylum Arthropoda; class Arachnida; order Araneae; family Araneidae; genus Araneus; species Araneus ventricosus. Next base: position 15,410 of record BGPR01015905.1, on the reverse strand, counting down.
AAAGGTGAAAGGAAATGCTGTTTGAGAAAAAAGAATGGAGAAACCTAGCAATTTTCTTCTAGTACCAATTTTCTGAGTGAGATGAAGCTAATTACTTGGCGGCTGTAATAAGAAACGAACATGCGACCTCCCAGAAGTATGTAGCACAGTGTGTATTGCAGTTAGGGGAACAAAAGAAACGAAAACCGTGCAAAGAAAGTCCCGCCTGATGCAGTGGAGAATCCAAGTGGGTGTATGGAGCTGCGCCCCCCCCCCCACACACACACACACGAGCTAAACCAAAGTTCTTAATTTTATTTAAAATCACAACAGCTGTTTTTTCTTAATCTCCATTTTAAAAAAAAAGTTGCAACATTTCATCCTGGCTTTTGACAGGCTCAAAAATTTTCCCACTTTTGCAGTCATTCCACTCGTATTTGTAGTGTTGACGCTGTCAAAATCATGTTTTTGCTAGTTATTACATAGGTTTTTTTATTGAATTATCGAAAATATTATAGTGATCTTTATTATTCTTATTGTCAGGTGAGTAAAGTCTGTAAAATTAAAGTGCTTTGGTTTACATAAGCCATATGGTTTGACATTCGTCACGAAGATGCAAAATTTTTTATACCTCAGCAACCCAAATCCTGGATTCGCCACTGATCTGATGTATCATACAAGTCCACCAAGTATGTCTCCAATTTATGCATGGAAGCAGAAATTTAAAGACACAGGAAATGTTAAAAACTGAGTACAGACTGGGCATTCTTCCTAGTACTAAAGGAGCTCACGTAAAGATACACTGAATGTACAGTGAAAAAACTGTTAGATTTCTTCATTCTTTTGCGGCAAACGCTCTTCATTTCACTTTTTCGCATATTTGTTATTAATGTTTAGAATAATAAAGGTCTTTCTCGGACACCCTGTACCATGAGTGTGATTAAATTTCCAATTTTCGTAGACCATTTGTATCAGTGCCTGAAGCTTTTACGATTTTTGCATTGCCCGCCAGATTTTCGATATAAAAGTTATCTTCCATTTTTTAAAACACCTACAAATGCGTGTTCTTTTTAAATATTTTTAACAATATTTTTTTACAAATTATTTTTAGAAAAAACCATAGCCAAAATTTAATTGCTGAATTCTTAATTTTCATATTTATTAATACCATATCTATTTAATTTTTCAATATTCCTTTGAGCAATCGCATGCAGAAAAATAGTATGATATCGCAGCACAACATAAAACAATATTGGAGGTAGATATTAGATGACACTCTCAATTGGGTTTATAATCTGGCAATGATAAACCGGAAATTGACTCTACTGGATTGTGAAAGGAGGCATACCTGTTTAGAATTTAGAAGGTATGGCACTTGATTTCTCTAATGACTCCGAATGAAAATAAAATTCAGAAGGGTAAACAAAAAGGGTTACAATTTCGACATAAATTTACAAAAATAAAAGAAAATACTACACCGAACCAAGAATCAACCTCAATTCGTAGCTATGTGAGACAACTCATGAAGTACATGCTAACAAAAATCAAATAGAATTAAGAACAACTTCAAAAGAAGAGGCCGAGATAAGACAGTCCAGAAAATTCTAAAGCAATGACAACAACAAACCTAAAAGAAATTGAAGGATTGACTTTTTTTGGTTTTGGTACCCGCGAGTGGAATTGGCGCTCAAGGAGATTGGAAGATATATTCACATCCGAGATATTTCATATGCCGATAGTGACAGATTTGAATACGTTCCATCGTTTTGTTTGCCAATTGTCTACTTCGACGAAATCTAATCGCAGTGATGTATTGCAAACAAAAGGCTCAATTTCTCTTGAACTAGAACATCGATATGGTTTATTGTAAGTTCATTTAAAAGCTGGTGGGATGAAAAAGTTTTTGGTAAATTAACGATTGTGCGAGTAGCTGGATAGGATATTGGTTTGGGATATTGCCGGTTACAGATTTTAGCTGTTATCAGGGCCCTTTTGAAAAATCTCAGCGCCCTGGGCTAGAGATAATTGACGTCCATCAGAATCGTAACTAGGAATATGAACGCCAGAGGCCTAAAAAAATGCCTACCGAATAAAATAATGTAAGATAAAAAAAAAAAGAGGGAAAGAGAGAAAAGTCACCTGTTCTCTCTAATTAGCGCCTTATAGTTTGACAAATTGGATTTTTTTTCATATTTAAAATTATAATTAAATAATTTCTTTGGTTTAAAATTAAAATAAAATCAGTGTAGTAAATCTGCAAGCGCCTCTGGATCAATGGCTTCCTTGGACCATTGGATAAGATAGCCCTGGCAGTAATTCTACTTTGCACTTCGCCAATGCTTCAGCGCTTGTTGCTTACCGTCAAATCCAGACGTCCCGATGAAAATAGTGTCACCTTATAGAATTTGTTGTTTATAGATGTTTTAAAAAAATCACGAATTTGGGTCTTTTTTTGGACATGGGATGAGGAGGGTTTTCTATCAATAATAACGCGTAATCAGTTAGAGATAGGACATAACTGCTGCGGTGTTTTATTCCCCCGATGGTCTCATCTATCAGCCCTTTACGTTTGACAGATTGGAATTCACCCCGTTTAATGTCCACGGATGGATATTGAGTGTTTTTCTAAGCTAATATGATTAAATATGGACCATTCCTGACTGGAAAAATGGAAATAAAACTTATTTAGAATTCTATTCTCTCCTTGCATAAACACCATTATCATATATACATGCAATAAGGGGGTATATAAGCAAAGTGGAACTGAAGGACCCTCGGCTTTTTTCAGCGTGCAAATTTAAGCTCTTATTAATTTAATTTTGCACGTATTATCAATAATCTATAGCAATTTTCCTTCTAAAAGCAAATAATAAAATTCATTCTTGAGACATTCTGAAGATGGAAGAACCCTAGAAGTATTATTATTTCTGCAGATATTAGAGTCTATAGATCGGCGATCTGCACTGCGCAGATTCGTCTATGAGTGACAGAACAAGGGTTTCAATTTTTTTCCATTCACGGCGTTTCACAAAGCGGAAAAATTTTTTACGAGCCTATGATCTTGAAACGAACAAGAAAACGTTGGATTAATTAACGATAAATAATAAGTAATTTAAAACAACAGTTAATTATATAGATAAAAGGATGTAGAATTAAATTTAATTAAATTAATTTTAAAAATAATTCTTTTTTTTTAATCCAAATTATTTTTTTCAACAGTGAGATGATTTTTTCAACAATTTCAAATCTTAAAGAATCTAAAAGAAGATAGCGCAGAAAAAGTTTTTGAAGGCCCTATAATTTTTCTATATTTATATTTACTTTAACTTTACATTGTAGATCTTTTTATTATACTTTATTCTTACTTTTAAATATTTACCCAGCTGCTGCTGGGTAAATATTTAAAAGTAATGTTAAAGAATACAGGAAACACAATTGAAAAAATTAAATTTGCGCATAAATTTTTAACTAATATTGATGAATGACAAAATTTACCCACTTCAGGTAAAAAATGTAATAAGTAAATTATGTTATTAATTAACTATTAAATTATTCAAGACGAATTCAAAACTGCGAGCATGTAAGTGTTGCAATGTAGCATCACTCCGCCAGCCTAGAATTAAAAGTTACAACATACCCCTCTCCTCTTAAGATTTCAACTCACAATCCTGTGTGCCTGAAATATTAACTCAATCCAACACAAATTGATTACAGTAAGATGCAAAACATCCATTACTCTAACGATAACACAATAAGATTTTTTTTCAGATTAAAAACTAAAATAAGTGATGTATACTCAACATGGGGACTTCTGCATATTTATGAAACTAACATTTTCCTTCTTGGATCGCAACGGTTTCTATTCTGAAGTTATTCGTCTTTTTCTTTCATCTTTTATTCATCGTTTATCTGGGCAGCTGGACTTTCGATTCAGACAATTTAAATATTTGAGCATATTAGTTTCATCTGTGCATTTCAAAGACAAATTAACTGGTATTGTTGCTCATCTTTTACTTTCTCGCATAAGATATATATAAACAGAAAGTATTGTTGTTTTGCATCTTATTGCTTTTATTTCATTTTAATGAGTTATTCTGTGTTTTTCGTGCCCTATTCTGTTATTTTATTCTAATTTATGTTTAATCTGTTATTTGCGATTGCTTCTCTGCAGTGTTTCCGTTTATCTTTAATGTCACCGACAGGTGGCACTACTGTATGTGGTTTACATTTTTACAATGTAATCATTCTGTTCGCATCACCAGTACCGATGGGAGGCAAATTTTTATTCTCTACTAACAACACCTCTACCGACAGGTCGCATATATTTTTTGTTTTTCGCACTTCCCCCCACCCGCGACCTGTCCGGACACTCTTAAATTATCATACTCCTGCAATATACCGTTCATATCAATACCTTTTACTCTATCTAATAATAGCAGTCCTACAAATAATAGATGATTCCTCAAAGCTGTGTGTATTTTGTATTAGCCGACTTTGGCGTCCAACTGGTTCGCCTGGGAATATTGATCGCGTTTAATTTCAGTTAAATCTCTTACGCAAAACTCGATGTTCATGAATTCATCAGAAAAAAAATCATTAAAAAGTTCTTTTAAGTAATCGTTTGAGACATATATATTTTTATTTTAAAGTGGTGCAAAAATCATTTTTGCGCTCCATTTTCGAAAGTTATCGTCGAGAAACACCAAAATTTTGCTAAATTTTTAATTAATTAAAATTCTAACAAAAAATTTAAAAAGATTCGCTCCGGCGTGCACACTGCACATTCCCACTGTATCAAATATGGCAACTCAAGGTCCACTCCTGTTGAGAGCCAACAGAGACACACATTCGCTTTTATTTTTAGAAGAGATATAATTGTATGAATACAGAAGTTTAATCTTTAAAATTTTTCTTCGTTTTGAATTGGCGCACGCGTCAAAGATTAATCTTCATCTTGAAATGCAAAGTCCTTTTCAACTAATTATTTTTCTACCTGTATTCTTTTTTATAGGCAAAATCGATAAAAAATGTCAAAAGGGCTGCGGCAAAATTAATTCCTTTAATCTAAAAAAAAACTAACCTTCTCTGTGTTGCTGTTATTGTTGGTAATAAGTTTCATTATATGAGCTAATCAATTTAAAATGTTCCACTTACTATAATAAATCACTACCACTATCTATCTACAATGTCCTGGTGATTTTCACCTGATGCCATAATCATTTGTATCAAAGCGTTAAACAAATTATGAAAAAAACTTACGTGCATGTCCTGGTGATGTTCTTGACATTATGAGCTTTATGAGTGTGTGAGAATGCAAAAATTTGATACATATGCTAACAACATCTAAAAATAAATGTGTTCTAAAGATTTTTGTGAGCATTTACTATACATTAATCTCAAGCAACAATCGAAATTCGTATTTCAATCATATATATTTAAAGCAAGTTAAATTTTTAATATTTTTCTCGTTCAGCAAAGAAAAATTTTAAGTTTATTAAAATAGGTCAAAATTAGCAAGTTTTATTTTTCTAAAATCAAAACTCTGAAAAGAATTCTCTTGCGAAACGTTCCACTCTACCTCTTAATTAAAATAGTTTTCAGAGTTTCTGTGTAATTTTCACCGTGAAGTGTTTTCTTTAGTGTTTTAATAGCTGAGTGACATCTTCCTCATTTTTCTTTTACTGTCGACGGGGTAAGAAGTAAATTTTAAAAGTCACAAAGACTGTTTTTTAAACCTTAACATCAAACTAGCCGATTTAATTAAAGATAATATTTAATGACAATTAGTATAACGATTAATAAAGAGTTATTTGTCAAATACAGTTTGCACAGTACTACATTGCCAGCATTGTCGGTACATTATTATGATAAAATTTTATGATTTACAATAATTTACCTAACGTTTCTGTGGTAATCGAGATTGCCTAGAAATCGTAGACTCGCAATCAAACATTTAGCCATTAAATTCCAGATTTCTTGCCAGCTAAAGAAAAATTTACCATTTAAATCGAAAAATTTTCTTCCTCGTATCAAAGTGTATATAGAAAATTAAATTTTAATACGAAGCATTCATTACCGACAAATGAAAAAATATATAGATGAAGATTCAGATATTTAGTTATTGTTTAGCAACAGATTCGGAAACACTCCGCGTTTTTGCGCATGCGCCGGGCGGAGTTATTTTCATCAAAATAGGGGGAAAGTGCAGAATGGAAGGGTGGTGTTTGCATTTTACTGAGCGTAATCTAACAAAGAACTCCGGAAATGCGCTCATATGACTCATTGCCTGACACCCCTTTCCGGTGTAAAATCGTCCAAAAGTGCTCATCTCGGAATCCGTTATTGTACGAATAATTTTAATTAAGTGTTTTAAAACAAAATGGTATTTTTTTGCATATACTGCCGTTAAAGGATTAGACAGATGCACACTTGCAAACCTTTTGCAATTCCAAAATTCAACTAAGTGGCACCGTCTGAAGTCTAGACACATAGCTGAAAAAAATTTGATTTATTTTATTAATATCTCACGATGATATAGAACTTAATGGTCGTTTATCTTTTTTAAAAAAGTTCTAATTTTCAATATAAGGCACTGATTTTCTCCATAAGTCACCGATGTTACCGTTACTTTCACAAAACATTTCATATTGTTATTGAAATTCACTTTTTATTTGCACCTTTTCACATTTTGCTAATCTGTTGTAAATCCTTTGCAGATCACTATCCTCATGGCTCAGTTCTCAATGGCCGAGAACCCTGCAAGATCTCATCCCTTCTACAGAATTGCGGACATCTGCATGGCCTTGAATTTCACCTTGGATCCTGTGGTCTACGTCCTGTCCAGGCGCCCCCACCGACGGGGGCTGCGCAAGCTCCTCAAGCCCCTCTGCCAGTCCTGCTGGCCGCAGGAACCTCGAACTCCTTCAATGAAATCGTCCCAAGGTACGCCTCAACCTATCTGGAGTAAGTAGCTTAGTTCCTCTCCTGTCCTTAGAAGTTCCTTTAGGAATTCCTTACCACCTAACATTGAAAATATCTGTATACAGATGGGTGCAAAAGTAGGTATGGTATTTTGTAGAAAAACAATTGTTGAATTATGTCACAATACGGATGATATGCAATTAAAAATAAGAGAAATACAAAAAGAACGAGTTCTTAACTTTGCAAATTAATAGCCTACGGTATTTGTACATTCCTATAGTCGATTTTCTGCCCTTCTGCACATTTTGCTATAAAAGATTTTCTTTGATCTCAGTTTTCATCCATGCTTCTCTAAAGAATTGACATCTCATTAATAATTCAATATTTTCTGGTAAATATTTTATTTTTTGCAACACCCAAAAGAAGAAACCTTTTGGAATAAGATCTGGTGATCTGTGTGGTCATTCAACTAAATCTCTTTGACCTCTTCCCCTACGGGATAATTCTTTGTCAGGAAAGTTGAGTACTGTTACAGCAAATTGAGGAGGAGTTCCATTTTGCTGTGAACAGAAATCTTCAATGTTATACCGTGTCCCTCAGTGTAGTATGAAGCAGGTTATAGTTAACAGTTTTATTGAAGAAGAAAGATTCAATATTCATTTCAAGTGAAAGGTATACCCGAATAGTAACCTCAAATTGGTTTAATTGTTTTCAATTGTTACACAGGAGTTTTCTTTTGAGTAATAGGCACGAATATGTCCACTAACATCTCCTTAAAGTTTAATACTCATTTCATCTGAAAGACCAATTTTTCGAGTGATGCCACCACCTTGTCTTTCTTGATTAAAAACTAGCTGCAAGTAAGTGCTGTAGAATTGCAAATGGCGATCTGGATTATTCTCTAAAAACCCATGAAGTAATTTTGGCTCATATGTTTCCAAACCGAAATGCTAAATCGGAGGCCTAAAGATCTGCGGAAAATGTCACAATGACAAATGCCTTCTCTAAAAATATTTCGGTGTATTCTGGAAATACCAGAGAAAATAGCATTTGTTAATTTTTCATGGGTGGTAAAACGAACCGTTCGACAAGTTTTGGACACAATACTGACGTATCTAGTTTATTCAAGTTTATGATCAACCAGTTTTATCAAGTCTATCGCTTAATCTGAATCTGTTAATCCAGTTGGTGGAAGTGTATAGAATACATCAGCTCATTTCTGTTGAACCATTCAAGAATCCTCTCTATTCCAGTGTTGATTCATTATCCATTTTCCTTGGCTTAAGTTGAATTCCCAGTCTTTGTTATCTGAAAAGAACACAAAGAGTATAAAACAGTAAAAGATATAAATTATTAATAAAATAATATGAAACACATAGTAAATTAAAAAGACTTATTCTGTTAACTATATACCTACTTTTGTACCTCTGTATTAATTAGTTCATCACTAACTTAATGGAGTCAGTTCATGGTCACGTGATAAAAGTGAAACGGTCCTTCACCGGTTCGAATTCTGGATATATACTGCGCATTCTACAGTCGTTGCTTAAAAAGGCAAGAGCAATTATTTTGCTGTATGAAATAGTTGTTTATTTTTTGCCGTACATTTTCATTAGTAATTTATTTCCAATCCTCACATTAAAATTTAAATGAAGCTTGTAACTTCTTTTGTTAGCTCTTAAGCTTTGTCTAATCCATTTAATATCGTTTTTTATCTATATCAGAATTACTCGTGTTCGCTATCACTAAAAGAGCAATTCAAACAAATATATTGAAGTTTTTTAAATTTATATTATTTTTAGTTAGTTTTACTTGAATTATTTATTAGAATACTTTTTGTTTTTAATAAGGTAACAGGTAAATATGTTACAGTTATTGAGAAAACTTCAGTGCCTAAAAGAGCGCAATAGACAGCATGATATAGATTTAAACATTTCCCGTCGAATTTTCACAGTCCATGCTTTTAATTACTCAGCATCGACGAATGAAAACTTCAACAACTTTTTTGTAAGTCATTTGTCTTTCTCTTTTATTATATAACAGCCAAAAGCCGAACAATAACATATTTTTCTGCTCAGAAAATTTATGCAAAATGTAACAATGTAGGTACTTTCGAATTAACTGCAAATGTCATTGGCGAATATTGCTTGGCGATTACTTTCGTATCAACAGCATGTCATTGGCGAATATCGCTTGGAAGTTCATAGGCAAAACTCGGCAATTCGCCAATGGCATGCAGTTCTTACGAAAGTACAGTATAAGATGTTGTTTAGAAGACATGAGCAGTTACATTGATTGTGACGTCACATGAACTGACTCCATTGTAGATTTTAAAAAATAGATTCCTGTTCTGTGATAGTTTAAAATATTTTTGTATGTGTGTAATTTACTATCAATTTGAATAGAAAAGGCAGATACGCATGTTCCTCTTATTGATGAATACTTTAGATATCTTCGTTTGCTTAGGTGTGAACAGCTAAAGAATTCCCACAAAATTCACAGGAAAAAATCCTTAAAAACTCAACATCCATCTATTCAAGCATATACAGGGTGTTTCAAAATTCGTTGTAGTTACGTTAAAAAGTGACAGAACACTGCATGAATATCCATAGAATGTATGTGTGGAAGCGCTAAAGCCAATCTGTCCCATATCATCTTATGAGCACGATAACTAGAGTGATTTTGATTGGATTTGAACCGACGAGTATGTTATATGTATGGTGCAGGAGAATGCAACTGATGACAACTTTCTAACGAGGTGTCATAAGCTTAGATTAAAAAGGAGTCGAAGTTAGGAATTGGAAATCACTTTTTAGCTCCTAAATTATAAATAAAAAATGCTTTGAATAAAAAAGTTATCTGTTATGATGCGGCGATAATTCGCCGAATTTGAATTATCTTTCGATCTTTAATCGTAAAGCGGGACTAATGGCCTCTCCTCTTTTTTTAACGCATGATGCCAAGTCCCTTCGTCAATGTAAGAAACCGATGAAAAATGGAGTAGACCATGAAAATCTGGATTGGATTTCCATTCGGCCCACTAGGCCTTAAAAATGAAACGCCATAATCGGTTAGGGTGACAGAGCCTCTCTCACAAAATGGGGGAGTGTGGGTGGGAGTCATTCTGGGGAAATCAGAGCGGGGTGACCCGTTTTGAAAGCGGGGGATGGAGAAGGCGCAGTAACATAGGGCAGGGGTTCCCAATCTGTGGTGCCAGTTGGGGGTACGCGAACTGAAATTCGGCAATAGCGGGCACAGGAAAACATAAGGGACTAAAAATGTCACTGAATTTTGTTTCCCCGTGTAAAAAGTAAAAGTTGTGCAAGCCCTAAACCTACCCTCAAAATAAGAAAAAAAGAAAGAAAAAAGAAGTGTAATTTTTAGCTATCCTTATAAGTCAATGAAAAATTATCACAACACTGATTTCATTTGTTTTGACATGAACTAATACTATTGTAAAAATCGAATAAAATGAAACATCAAAAATAAGTCCTGCTCATATTATAAATTCCAGTTATTTGAGTCTTAACAACATCCCAAACCCTTAACATTATTGATAGAAACTTCATTGCATAGACGGATGGTCAGGGGGAATATGACAATTGGGGGTACGCGAAAATAAAAAGATTTATCAAGGGGTATGCGAGGGGGAAAGGTACCTAGGGGATCGGTTGCCCAAAGGTGGGGTTGGAGCAGTCCGACCTGTGAATGACCCACAAAATTTTATGAATTGAAAATAGAAACGGCCTGCTAAGAAGCACTCCAAATGGATTGGAACAGCCTTATGGTGAATGTCCAGCTTATAAGAATTAGGGGGAAATTAAATTTCCAATCCCCTTCACCATTTCCGCCCTTTTTGAGCTGAGAAACTTAGCGATGATTTTGTCTTTTTGAGTTGGCCCATCTACAAACTCGGCCGAGATTTCACCCTCCCAAACTCGCTGGTTCAAATACAATCAAAATTATTCTAGTTGTCGTGTTCACGAGATAACATGAAACAAATAGTTGTACAGCGCCTCCTAGAGTTTCACCGTTGGTTCCGAACATGCATTGCGCTTGTCTAGTTCTATCACCTACTAGTGTAACTATCACGAATTTTGAAACACCTTGTATTTTTAAAAACATAGAACAAAAGTTGAAGAACGCCTCCTAGAGCTTCACCGTTGATTCAGAACATGTATTGTGCTTTTCTAGTTCTATCACCTACTAGCGTAACTATCACGAATTTTGAAACACCTTGTATTTTTAAAAACATGGAACAAATAGTTGAAGAACGCCTCCTAGAGCTTCACCGGTTGGTTCAGAACATGCATCTAGGCAAGCACAATGTATGTTCTAAACCAACAATAACTATCACGAATTTTGAAACACCCTGTATTTTTAAAATATATCTTTGCAGTTCAATAAAAGAAATTTGTTTTAAAGCAATGATTCTCAATCTGTGCTGCGCCCCTTGTGATAGGGTGAAATAATAAAGCAGGCGAGTTAAGATGTGAAAAGCCTGAAAAAATCCGAAAAAAAAAGACTTATTTTTGAAACCGAAGTAAGGAAAGATGGTGCCTGTTCATACAAAATTCAAACGCTATCCTTAAAAATAGATGAATGCGTTCAAGTAACACGAAAGGTATTTTGATACAAGTTATTAAAAAATAAAAAATTCAGTAAATTTGGGCAAAACGTTTTTTCCAAAAAGCATTCAAAGCGGTAAACAATTAAAACTAAATGAAAAAATGAGTCTAAAAGAGTAAAAGATTGAAAAATGCTATTTTAAAATATACAGATCTATATTGGAGGTTAAATAATCGAATTTTTTTCGACTGATGTATAGGTAACATTTTTATATTAAATATCTACTAAGATTTTAGTTTTCTCTACTTACATCAGGCTATGTTATATTGGTTTTACAACAAATGTAAGCAAACAATCTGTACTGTACAATGTGTACTGCAAACAATCTGTTAATTGTGTACAAAATCTAGCAAACTATCTGTTTTATTGCTTAAGTGAATTTGTTGAAAGTAAATGCTTAGTTTAATTAATAGCTTAGCTGTACAGAAAATATTTTGTTTCTTTCTGTATGTCGTATAATTCCCAATTCTCTGTCACATAATTCTAGTCTGAAAAATTCTAAAACATTTTTTTTTTTTGAAAATTCAATGTTTTTAAGTTCTCTATAGAACTCAAAATTATTTTGTAGGAAACAAAAATATTTCAATTCCATTCTCGTTCCCCAATCTTGAACTATTAAAGGTTGTTGACCCTCTCTGTTTTAAATGTATTGCTGTCAGTCTCTAGACAACCCACTTATTCAGTCCTGTCGCTTGTCAGCCAGAAATTATATTACTAGAGTTGCTGATTGTTGTAATCTAATTTTAAACTTAACGTTGAAAAGCATTCAACTGTACAATAGTTCTTTGTGTGTTTATTCATATCATGACACACAGAAAATTAAACAATCCATTCTTATATCCATCCTAATCAATAGAAGTATCGAAGAAATGTCAAGGAAATAAATTGATTATAATTGACAAAGAAGAAAAGGAGAGCACTTCTTTTCATTTCAATCGCAGCATTATTCTATGCTGTTCTTATAGAATGGCTTCCGTAATTGGATCTATGAATTCAATTACTTTCAGTTTGAATCGATAAGTAAATAATTTTGCATCCACTTAATTTGTGCATATACCGCGGGGAAATTTATTTTTGACTGTCTTCTTAAAGAAAAAAGGTGAGAAAAGAATGAATAACGGATAAGAAAAGCATTATAGCTTGTGTGAAACATAAAACTAATGCAAACTTGGTTCTTGAAATAGTTTCCAAATTGATTTTGTGCTCGTTTATATCGGACAATTATTCCACCGAAAACTATTTACAATCAAAAGAATACCAAAAACGTTATTGCATTATCCACTGAATTACAATATCACTTTTATACAGCACGTTTTTAAGTCTTTAATCAGTTAATTCATCGTTGAAATATACTTTCCCCTGGTATTTGATTTTGATAGTCAAATTTTCGGGTCTATTCTGATACCCCCGGTTGGGTTGGAAGACGTCACTTTTTCCGCACGTTAACAACGGGAAAAGTGGCATCTCCCAACCCAACCGGGGGTACCAGAATAGACCCCATAGTCTACGGGCGAGTTTTCTCCTTTGTTTATTTGGAGTAATGTAGAACTTACATGCCCAGGTCCTTTCCGGTTTAAAGCTTTGTCAGAAGGAAACCAAAAGTAGATCATCGGCAAGGAAGTTTTGTGTACCCAAAATAAAAAAAAAACAGAAAACTTGTCCATAACCGAGTTCATATAGGGTAGGGTTGGGTGATACTGTATCAACTTGATGCTTTGTATCAGGTACGCAAAAGTATCAGATGCACGAAATTGATACAGACCAAAAGTATCGGGTACGCAAAAGTATCAGATGCACGAAATTGATACAGACCAAAAGTATCAGGTACTCTGTATCATTTCGCGGATTCGATTGATAACCGCCTTGGTGGCGTTCGTTTTCGATCGGCTGATACGAAGTATCAACATGATACAAGTATCAATATGATACTAAATATCAGATTGGTACATTGAATCAGTTCCTGGTTGGAATGGCTCCGCGTTTTCGATAGAGGTATTAATGATGAAGTGCATGTGGCCTTGGTTTTGAAGTCATAGACGGTTGGGGTAAAAATAGAGAAACGGATTTGTTATAGTTAAGTGTATTGGAATTCGTAGGGGGGATTCTAGAGCTGCGATTGGTATGTGTTGGATTGATATGTAGTGCTTTAGTTTTGTGGTAAGGATTCGATAGGATTTCAGCATGGTACAAGACTAAGAAAATCTCGATCGAGAATGATCACCGAAGTAGGTACCCAGATAGCAAAGAAAGCGTGTCTAAAAGGTTTTGGAAACCTTGTCGTCGGCAAGGGTAAAGGGTTGTCACAAAGGTTTCCATGACAAGGGTTGAACCTTTCAGCAAGGTAGCGGAAAGGTACGTTAGTCAACAAGAAACAAGGTTTTCTGTAAGGTTTTTAGTAAGATTTCCCCAAGCTATTATTACAAGCTTGTTTCAGGCTTTCCTCAAGCTTGTTTCAGGCCTTTCAAAAGGTTGTTAAGAGCCCTCCTTCGGCGGACAAAATAGAACCCCCTCCGAAGCCGT
>BGPR01015904.1:21446-35743 GCA_013235015.1 Araneus ventricosus | reverse complement strand
ATAACTTGAGTTTGTGTACTCAACTGTTCTCTTTCATGCACTCTAGGATTACGCATGCTATAGGTAGGGGACTCTGGCATAGATGAATGAATGAGAAGGTGGAATATGACAGTAGGGGCAATGCTGAAAATAAAAATACTAATCATGTGCAAGAGAAAAAAGGTTGGGAACCCTGGCCAATGAATAAACTGCTTGATTTTAAAAAGAGATTTCACAGTCTTGACGCAAGTATTATTTCTGTGTTTTTAATTTGATGAGAGTAGATGCATCATTTGGTGTAAAAATGTGATTTTGCCATTCACAGCCACATTGCTAGATATATTGAGATTTTTTGTATATATGTTAGTAAGCGGAATGAGCAAAAGACTATCAACATCAGTTATGCTGTATTTAAAGATCAGGATTGTCTCCATAGATATCGAATCCCTTTAAAATCAAGCAATTCAAACTGTCCCACGCTTTCTAAAAAACTGTTCTCATTTCTCTCTCTCCGACACATTTATTAGTGCAACTGATTTCTTTGTTTTTTTTAGCATGGTCTCCAAGTCTTGTCTTACAATGATGAGAACACCTTAGGTGCTTATTTAAGCCTTTATGCAAGCTATATTGATTCTGAAAAGGTAAGAAAAATGTTGAAGAATGAGTAGTTTCTTTTTTGTAATTTTATATGGTGATCGAGCAGGAAGTTCTTGGTATAAATTCTTTGTTTTCTGGTGTCATGGTTACAAGAATCTGCTTTTTAATAGTTTGATATCTTTATAATCTATCGCCACTGCCTATATAACAATTGTGACATTTTACCTTGGGTGGCTTGTGTATAGCTACTGTGGAACTGCTATACTTACCAGGTCTTTTTTTTTCTATGAATTTGATCATTAATTTATATAATTTTACAGGTAATATTTGATTGCAGGAAAAGTAATTGAGAGAATTTAATTTGTAGTTAAATATTTTTAATAAAATTAATCATTAATTGGTTAGCTAACATTTTCTATTAAAAACATACCCACATCAAATCTAATTCTGAATTTTCATGAATTAATTATTAAATTATTCAAAATTAATTTTAGAAAGCAAAAATAAGGTACACAGAAATGCATCACAGGAAATGTTGTATTATAAATTAAGCTACCCCTATGATAACAATGCATGAACCACCATTGCACTTTATTAAATTATGCATTATCTGGAGTATAATATCAGGGTACAACTAAAAAGGATCTAGCCAAAAGGAAAATGAATTAATGTATTCTCATTGTTTTGAAATGTCTCTAACAAGAAAAATCGTGTATATCTATATATTGTCAGTATGTAATATGAGCTGCGCATATATTGATATACACAATTTTTTTTCTCTTGCAGTGATGGCATTTTAAAATAGTAAGAGCATGTTTACTTATTTTTCTTTTTACCTGATTACTTTTAGCTGCATACTGATGATTACATCGAGACATTTTAAACTGTGTGTTGGAATGTTTAACCCTTTGAGGGGCGGTGGGACACTGTCTGTCCCACCTACTTCAAGATTTTTTTTCATAAACTTATATAAGGTATTTTATTATAAAAATTGCTTTATTCGATATTTCAAGACCTCATACTTTTGAAAAAAATTGCAGTACCATTGAGAATTTGCTCAAATTTATTGAAAATAATTTTTAAAATCATGCCCTTTATTGGCAATGATTTTCTTTAAATTTCTAGAGAAAGAAAATGAATTTCGAAACAAATATGAGATTCAAAGGAAATCTTCAATGTTCAATAAATATATTCCAAACATTATCTGTATTTCAAAAGTAATTTTCTTATCAATTATTATAGATAAAAAAAGGTGGGACAATTTTGTCCCACCGCGCATCTACGGTTGTCAGCCTGTAGATGGCAGCACAAAAGTTCGCGACTCGGTCCTATTTCTTTCTTTTTTGAATAATAAACTTGGATTTATATACGGTATAATTATAATCACTCTTTCAAATTTAATACTTATACAGAAAATAAATTTATACATTTCAGAAGACAGATAAATAATATTAATCAAAAAAATCTGTAAATGCAAACAAGCATTTTTTTAAAAAAACTGGCATATCTAAATTTATTTTGAGTGGAAATTTGAAAGCAAGAAGCGATCTTCTGGGGAATTTTTTTATAAACGGATAAAAATACACTTTTCTAAAAAGAACGAAAATTAAAGAGAATATTCAAGTCTTTCTGTATCTCTCAACGAAAAAGAAATAGTTCCGTTGAGTCTGCCCACCCCACCCCCTATACTTGTTTATGTTCTTTGCTGCTTTTGAGAAAACGCCGTATTTCCTAAGGCACAGCTATTGTAAATAGCTCTGTTAGCAGTGATACTCAAAGAAAAGCTGTCTGAGCTTGACAGCTTCCAGCAGTGGGTTTCTTGCGCGATAATTTACAATCGGTGGTCTTCTTACAGCAGTGGTTTTCGTTACAGGTCTTGTCCAGTCGCGGTCATTAGTGTCTCACTTCTTCGACTGAAGTGAGTGATCGCATGAACTGATAACGAATTTCTGTTCCTTCCCATACAATAAACCAGAGAGGGGAGTAACATTTTACTTATAGAATCTGGGTGGCCTGCTTTCTTCTGAAGCTTTCAAACAGAGCGACATCCATAAAAATACTATTGAAGAGCTCCTCCATTTGTATGCAGAATGTGGTAAAAGATCTCCACTTCAATCACAGTATACATTTTCTACAGCTGTTAAAAGAAAATGTGCTAAATAACCAATTATATGCTCCAAGTGAAACTGACAAGATGCGAACGTTGGCGCGAATGACAGAAGGGAGTCGGGGAATGCTACAGTCCCTTCAGGGGCGGTGGGACATACGTCTTCCCACCCTCTCGTGAAAAAACTAAAGGCAAAAAAATATTTTTATTTGGAAAATATTTCATTTTCAGGTGATAGAAATTCAAAAATATATCTCTTTTTGAGTAAAAAAATTTTTTTAGGGTAGTGCGCTTCAAAGGGTTAACATGTATTTTTTTTAATTGGTACAAATTTTTAAATGTTGTCAATAAATGCAGGGTTACTGTTTAATCCTATTGCATATAATGATGCTTCTAACTTGTATATTGAGTTATAGAATTTTTGATAGTTAAATCTGTAATTGTCTATAGGCAGCAATTAATTTAAAATACAAAAACCATTCATACACACTCAACCCTTTGCACCCAGAAAAATAATTAACTCAGAAAAATAATTAGGTGCATAGTATTCACTAAATATAAGAATTGATTTTAATTCTTCGAATTCTACAAAATATAACTGTATAACTTGATTTTTCCTGAAAAATTAATCTGTGACTTCTTGGAGCTCTTGCTGGTATTTTTAACTATCAAAATCAATTTTCTTTCCAACACCCAAAATGATGCATGATCTAGAACGATGCCTGAGAGAGCCATTGGTGTGCAAAGAGTTAAGTATATTTACTGTGAAATAACAATAAATGACCCAAATAGGAAGTTAAATAAATTCATAGGTCATAGGGTTACCCATTTGAATCCCTTCAATTTGTGAAGAAACCCAGTCAAAAAGTCCCAGCTGGCACTGTTGCTTCTTGATTTCTCCTTTGCAGTGAGGTTCTTCATTTCCAAGTTATAAATTACTAGAAACTATTAAAATTATAAATTATTTAATGTATCATGTTATATGTGGAAATAATTACTGTTCTTTTACAAAAACTATGACACTAAGCCAGAAAAATTTCACTTCCTTACTACCTCATGGATCATTAACTGAAAAGGTTTAATCAAGAAAATGGTGGTGAGCCATCACAGTTTCATATTACAATAATCAATTAGCTTGAACTAAAAGAACATGATCATGCCATTTTGTACTCAAATGGTTACATCCTGTCTTAAGATTCTCAATGCAGTGAAAATAGAACTCGCTTTCCAGGATTTTAATTTTTTAAATAAGTCATTAAAAATCGTTGGGCTTTGTTGTTAACATCTTTCATCTTATTTATTTTTTATAGGAAATGCTTTCACAGAGAACAAACTTGCTGGTTGAATATGAAAATGCCAACAAAGCTCTGGATAAAGCTAAACCTCAGAAGAAGCAAATGGTGAGTTTTTAATTTTGTCTAACATAACCTCTCCTCCAGAAAAATTTGTTACACTTCATTTATTCCATTTGCCTTTTTTAGGCTGAGGAAGCCAAGTTAGCTGCTGAAAAGGCTTTTGAAGACTGTTCTGATGTTGCAAGACAAGAAGTAGGCATCACTGTTCAAAATCATATAGGATACACCAAACGTTTTTTGTATGGGAATGCATGGGCCCAAGCAGTCTTTTGAAGCTTACAGAAGAGATGGAGATGAAAGGAAACATAAATTGTTTCTTTTCTTCAATGGGTCATGCCCATGTGTTTTTTTTATTTTGTATTGCCCATTGTTTTTTAGCGTATTACTGTCTCTAGGCTGTTATGTTAATAACCACAGTAATTGTGTGACCTCACTCTTAAATTAACCTCTATGTAACTGTAATGTTCATTATATAAGGTATGCCCAAATGAAAAGGAGACCTTAGCTGTATTGGCATTGTATCAAATCCCAGTAAGTTAATGTGCTAGTTGATAGATGGTGTGGTGGTATTCCCAGTTGCACCTGCGTTGTTAACGGCTTCACTATTATAGCTATTCTCATTTCTGGAGAGCTGTTTCTACAGTTTGTTGCATGATGGATTCCTCCAGATCAGCACAAAGAGCAGTTATCCAATTTCTTCGCGCAGAAGGGGAGCGTGCTTCACAAATTTAGAAGGATGAAAGAGGTGTACGGAGAGCAGTGCTTCGCACAGTGCACTGTATTCCGTTGGCGTTATTAGGCGGGATGTGTAAACATCAAGGACTTGCCAAGCCCTGGGCCGGTGCACGTTGTGACCAATAGTGCCACGATTTCGGCTGTAGATGAGATCATACGACAGAATTGTTGGATCACTACCATGAAATTGCTGTTGAACTGTCGATAAGCAAAGGAACTGTGCATCACGTAATCCACAAAAAGCTTGGTTATGGCAAAGCTTGTGCACAGTGGGTGCCCAAGCATCTGTCAGAGAATCAGAAGACGGCAACCCAGGAGTTTCTACACTGAAGCCATTCACTCCCTTCCTACGCGCTGGGATCAGTGTCAATGGTGATTATTTATAGTTGTACTGTTCCTCATGAACTGTAATTAGAATATTGTTATTAAATTTCTTTACATGTAACTGTAGTCTCCTTTTCATTTGGGCACACCTTATATAAATACAGATTGTTGCTTGAAGATGGTGCCTGAAGCCCTAATTCGTACTCGTGTTCCTCTTTCCCGGGGGTCATCAAAAGACTATAACCATAGGGTTGAGTCAACCCTCCTTGGCTATGAAATAGCTTTGATGTCAGTAGAAGAGGAAGTTCTATTTATATCACTGTATACCTCTCTCCGAAAAGCCTGCCCATACATTTCTTTACAAAAAGTGTTTGTTGGAATAGACTGTACCTCCCATTAAAGTTCCTACTCATCATGTATTGGAGAACATTAGTTGCTTTTATTTTTGCTTGAATAGCTTATTATAGAATGTTTATTAAATAAATGCTTGCTCTTTTTAAGGTTATGATTTGAAGTGTATTTCATGCAATAAGCATCTTTTAATGACAAAATCCCATAGAACTTTTTCTTAAAACTAACAAAATGTTGAGGAATGCTTTTTCTCCCTAACTGTAATGAAAATTTCATAAAATTTATTAATATCACAAATTTTTATATGCTTTTTAAATCATTTTACTCGGGGCATTTACAGGAATATCACCTCAGAAATTAAAGGTTATTTGATTATGATTTTATATATCATTTAATTTGTAACAGACCAGACATTTTTTTTCTTGTCTTTAAAAATGCCACATGGTATTTCCGTTTTGCTTATTAGTACTTCCTCAGTTTAATTGCATTCTCATTTTACATTTAAGAAAGGAAAAGAAATCGTGAAATAGCCTTTGCTAAAGAATTTTTTCATTGTTTTCCATTAAAAAAAATATGCAATTCTTATTTTATCATAGGGAAATCTAAATTAATATATTCAGACATGACACATTTCCGTGGAAACGCGGATTTCCGCTTTTTCGGCATCGAATTTAATCATTCTTGGAATCGATGCAAATCTGCATTAAAATTTTTGTTAATGTGTTGGGGGGGGTGCTCGCATAAACTAAAGTTTTGCGCCATGTGAAAATTTTGCTTATGGCTCTAAGGCGAAAGAGTTTTGAAAAGATTATTGCGTAATCCTGCCGAAAATTATGTTTCGTCCGAGTTATGTATCAGCGTTTTGCCGCGCTTTGGGGTCAAAGTTTAGCATTGGGAGGAAAGGGTTGTATTGAAAAGGTTTTATTCTTTTCTTTCTCGTTTCGTCCAATTGTCTTTCATTTCATCCAATCTCAATTCATTCCGAATTGTGATTGGATGAAAGAAAATCATCCTCGAATTTTTCCGATCCGAATTTCGTGAGAAAAAAAGATCACTGAAGCCAATTTATTTTCGCATACTTTTTAACATTCTTTTCTTCGTTTTTGTTAGTTATTTCGATTTCATTTTTGTTAGTTTTCGTTCCCTAATGTTTGTCTTATCAACACAGACATGACACGTTTGTGCAAAAACGCAGATTTCAGCGTTTTCGGCATCGAATTTTGTCATTCTTGGGATCGATGTAAATCTGCATTAAAATTTTTGCAGTATATCATTTGGGGGAGATGCATACACAAAAGGCGTGAAAAACATAAACAAAAAGCACGCCACATTTAAAATGTCAGATTTGATAGATAAAAGATCGGGAAGAATGTTTATTGAAACATATTCTTCAATTTAGAGTGTTTAATACAAAATCATCAGCAAAGAGCAGTCTGCTGTTGAATATTTTAGAAAAAAGATTTTTTACGTGATGCTATTGATAGTAAGTAACATGTGCAAAAATTTTAGGTCATCAGGCAAATGGTACTAAGAGGAACTTGATAGTAAGAAAATAGCATTGAGAAAAAAATAAAGAAAAAAACCCAATCAAAGAAAGAAAGCAAAATTTAGAAAATGGAGGAAAATAGCAGACTGAAGCATAAAAGATAGCTTGAAGTGTTAGTTCAAAAATGAAAAACAAAAGTTTTAATAATTAAGTATAATCAAAAAAATTTTTGACATTGCCATATTTTTTAGTGAGATAATTTTTACCAGTTTTTATTTTAACAAAACTTTTTGCGAATTCATTTTTCATCCATTAATTTTCTTTTAAATAATAATTCTACAATATTTTTAATATCTCAAGCACTTTTAGTTTAAATTTATTCATTTATTGTTCAATTAATAATACTTATTTTACTTCTCGGTGTTTATGTTTGACACGATGCCGGATTTATGAAGTTCAGCTTTTTTTGTTCCAAGCCTGTGTCATGTCTGTATATTGATATACTTATAAAAAAAATTTTGTCCTAGGATTACAGTAAATATTTGATATCATATAACAAAATATGTTAATTGGATAAATTTTGTTCAAAGAAAATATATTGTACCTTGGAATCTCTGTACACATTTTTAAATACTTCTTGAACCAGTAATTTCGTAGAGAGGTACTTTCATATGTTGTGTATTCAGTTATACATGTTACTGAAAAATTTTACTCGTATACGTCATTCGAGCTTATAATAGGCATTGCTAATACTCCTCCTGTCCAACTTTAATTGTCTAGTTATGCTTCTTTTTATGTAGAAGCCCAATTAAAAAAATCCTTCATTTCTTTATTCCGAAATGAATGTGAACATACAAAACTAAACTTCTAGGTTTTATATTGCATATTAAGCCTAATAATTTAATATATTGGTGATACATCGTGTCTTTGACACCAAGTTGAAATCATAAAATATTGTTGAGCGGAATTGACCATTTTTTTCTGGATTGTATTTTGCCATTTGGAGTAATACTTCCATCCTTCATTTTTCATAATAATAAGTAATATTATAAAAACATTTTATGCCTGTAAGTAAACTCATTCAAAAAAAATGAGGAAACAAAATTGAATATGTTGACCTAATTTTCCATTACCAATTGGGAAACATGGCAGCTTGCACACACATGCATTAAGATAAGTTTCCCAAATTTGACTTGGTTATTTTCTTAAATTGTAGGAAAAAGAGCAAATTGGATAACTAAAGTTGGATCGAGGGAGTAATTTATTAGTTTAACCTCAAATCCTATCTAACTTGTTGAATGTTTATCATTAGTGTTGATTTCTACATTTTTTATTCCTTTTAATCAAATGATTTAATGTAAATTGTTTGAGATTTCTAGATGGAAAATCATATTCAATAAATTAATCATTTGTTTCTTGCAGATAAAGCAATTCCATAGGCGAAGAGTGAATATGTTCCAAGAGAGTTTAGAAAAATTTGCTGAAGCTCAACTGAGAAATGCTCGAGATGTGAATGCAATGTTAGCCAAATCTTTAACCAAAATCAAGCAATTTGAAATAACTGATGGATGAAATTATACCGAAATGTAGGTTCCATTATTACTCACCTTAATTCAAATCAACTTGTTTCATGTTTGTAATAATGGAATTTCTAAATCTTTTTTAACTCATTTCTTGATGGGCTGGAGATTAGAAATTTCGGACAGTTGCAAGTTCTTGATGATAGTACACTATTTTAATATTTTCAGTACTTAATTATGAGCTAATTTATTAATTTGAATTTTGATTCCATAGGAGTTGTAACAGCTGGCAGTGAATTTAAGAAAAAATAATTCCATGGTATTTGTAATAATGAATTATAAATTAAAAACTGGAAAGTAGAAAATAATTCAAGTTAAAAAAATTCTACTTATAGTACGCTAATAAAAGTGTTTCAAAAAATGTATTGCTTTGAATCTCTAAGTGTACAGAAATAATTAAAAATCATTATTTATATTTCTTTCACTTTATTTTTCAGATTCTGGCTGTCATCTGACAATAAGAAGTGATTATGTGAATCTTGGAAGATGTAGATTTTCTTATTTAGTATTTAATTTTAAATACAATTACTGTGAATGAAGGAAAACTTATGTACAAAGATAAACTTAGAACATTTTCAAAATAAAGAATTTTCTTACATTCTCTTTGGTTAACTTGTTTTGATCATCATTTGAATTACAATAGTACAGATACATTTACTTTGGTTGAAAAAAAAGGACAGTTAGAAATGCCTGCAGCTTCTGAAAAATTTGCAACTGAATACAACTTGCTTGGACATTTTATTCTAAAAGTTATATTTGGTGGCAGCTTGTGCAGCGTAATTGTAGGGATGCTGTAATTTATAATTCTTCTCTGTGCAGTGCTGCATGTTTGTACCATTTACATTTTTGAATAACACAATATTTAATAAAATAAGTGATTTATTATATTTTTAATGCTGCATGTTTGTACCATTTACATTTTTGAATAACACAATATTTAATAAAATAAGTGATTTATTATATTTTTAATTGAAATGGGTAAGTATTTTGACTATTAAATTTTAATAAAAAAATTAAAGCTTGAAATTAATTTTTCAATTATTTTCCTGTATACCATACTACAGTTATAAAGATTTAAATTGATTAAACAATTAAAGGATTTTTTAGACTAGGATTTACAAATAAACACATGAAGAATTTTCTTATCAATTTAGATATAAAAAAAAAATGTTGATAGCTATATTGACCTTCAGCTTACAGTGCACGAGTCTAGCAAGAGAGACAAGATAAACCTTCATAGGGTGATAAAAATTTTCTTATTATCGGAGCTTGACCTTGAATTCTGAAGTGGTAGGTTAGATTTGATGGTAGATATTAATAAACGGTACAGAAATAGTCATCGGTTTCATTATAATCAACGAAGCATAGCCAAATATGGCTGTTGTACCATACATACTAACCATTTACAAACCAGTGGGAGTGTCCTCCCCTTGATTTTCGCGTATATGATAAGTGAATTTATGTGAAGCTTTTTAGTACAATGAAGAGAATCGAGTATGCATTTGGACCACATTGCTTTGAACGATTGCTTCCAAATTTGATCCAAATCTACTTTAATACCAAAACCACATACCAAATTTCATTTATTTTTGCATTCTTCAAGTTATTGTGTTCACACATGCCCTCCAATAGTCAGACAATCAACCATTTGATGGACTATATAGTTACAATTCTGATTCTCATTGCATTTTTAAATTGTGTTCACATGCATGCAAACAGGCAGGCAGACTTCCCACTGACGGATTTCAACCAAAAGTTGATAGAAATCTGCAATCCTGGTGTAAGACTACATACCAAATTTCAATCTTCTAACTCTTTACGTTTTTAAGTTATCGTGTTCGCAGACGGACATAATTCCAAATATGTGTTTTTGACCTCGGGTCTAAAATGTGGAGACTCGTCAACATCTCAAGGTTGAATTTTTTTGATGACAGTAATATTTTCTGTTGTTTGTATATGAGAAAGTAAAAATACTTCTGAAGTGCTTGTTCTGGTAAGATGAATGTTAAAAAAACTCTGAATAATTTATGAAACAAGGAAGGGTATGTACATAAAATTATAAAATACTTTTGTATGTGAATTGTATTTAGAAAAGTAAAGCCTGATGATATACAATTTGGAACTCATTTTTTAATTACTTTTAATTAAAAATATTGCCCCAATAATGTAACTAGAATGTTTACAAAGTTATCTTCAACATCAAGAAAATAATATCTATCATTTTTAGCAGGGGTGTCGTTGAGCTGGAATCCCATTCCAGCATTGCTTTTTTTTTTATGAGAAATAAATAAAAAATTGTGAAAACATCCTTAAAACAGCGCGATTTTTGTCACCTAGGGTTAGAGTGTTCCGTTACTGCTTATTTTGCGACTAAACCACCGATTTTCAGTTTGATAAAATTCTAGAAAGAATCTCTCTATATATAGTTGAATCTTGCAAATTTTTAAAATTTATTTATCTATGGAATTTGTAACACACCAAGTGCATTGTTCTTTTTCTGTGGCTTTTTTTCTTAAATTACACTAATATTTTACTGGGGCAATATATATATATATTAATTCAAAAAAGCAGTTTTAAAGACAAGGATACAAAGTAGATGCCCTTATTTCAAAGCTTTACTGTGCAAGAGGTAGTTGCTACAACCATTTATATACATATTTTCAAGTTTTGAATGCAAGCATTATTGATGCTCAATATGCACTACTCTTGTTACTTGGACACCTCAAGTCCATAATACAGTTCTTGCCAAACCTTCTGTACCATGTAACTGTTGAAGCTGGCACCAGCAGCTGCGATACTGGGTTTCTAATAAGTGATGGTCGTTTGAAAGGAGGCCATATTCCACTAAAAGAAATCACAAGGTGTGCAATTTGGGAATCATGCCGGTTCTCTATCACTCTTAGCTGACATGCTATGGAAGGTTTAAGTCTGTAATGCAGTTCTTGAAAAAGTAACAAAAGGCCTGCATATTGAGCATCAGTGATGCTTGGGTTCAAAACTTGAATATACAAAATGAATAGAAAGTTTCTCTCCAATTATAATATTTTGGAGCAAAATAACTACTGAAGTTAGTATATAACATTTTGACCAGTGTTTAGTCTTGTTTATTATTATTAATCATTGAATAGATGGCACAACTAGTCAAACATTCACGGTGAACCATCATTTAAGTTTCAATGGAATGGTTTAGAGAAAGATTCTGTAAGTTACCCATAAAAATGCACAGGACCAATCAAAATGAATTCCCCGATTTCAAAGCCTTACTGTGCAACAGGTAGTAGCTGTATCTATTTGATACATACTTGAAAAGGTAATAGTGGGCAGCACAAATATTATATTTAGACATACATTTATTTGTGTAAATTCCATCATCAGATTTTTAATTAGGCCAATAACCTTAGAAAATTTTAACATGCACCCCCTTTCATAGCTTGAAGAATGTCGAGACGGTATTCTAGTTCTCACCATGTGTTGTCCAGAAATTGCTCAGTGACATAAGAGATGGCTTCTATTATCCTAGCCTTCAAGTTCCAATATGACAAAATGGTGTGGCAAAAATCCAAAACATCTAAATTCCCCACAAACAGAAATGGCCAATTTGGTGTCATGGAGCAAGAAAACACATTGGACTTTAAGGCTAGGATAACAGATGTTTTCTCTTATGTCACTGAACAATTGCTGGACAACACATGGCAAGGACTAGAATACCATCACAACATTCTTTAAGCTACAAAGGGATCGCATGTTGAAATTTTCTGAAATAATTAACCTCATTACAAATATGATGATGGAATTTACACAAATAAATGTATGTATAAGCAATAATAATGTTTGTGCTGCCCTGTATTACTTCTTCAAGAATGTATCTCAAATAAATACAGCAACTACCTGTTGACCAATAAAGCTTTGAAATCGGGACATTCATTTTTGATTGGTCCTGTATTTTTGATGGGTAATTTACTCAGCTTTTTTCAGAATTTCACAAATGATAAAAAGCCCTCGAATGAAAGTACTAGTGGTAAATGATCATCACAATTATATGCACAATTCATAAATCACTTTATGTTAACTAATTCCTATACAGAGCTTATTCGTTTTATGTTTTGAATGTTAAATTATAAAATTCTGGCTGCTTTTCTCTCTCTGCCAATGCATCGAGTATGCTTTTGGGTGGTTTGATCTTGCGACCACAGTATCCATCTTTCCTGTGCCACAGGCCAGACCGAGGTCGCTTGCCCATCGCCCGCAGGTTGTTGGGGCTGCCGATAGGAATGCTCCCATGCTCAGTGTTGGACACCTGTCCCACCACCACCATGCACTTCTCATCCAATAAAAGTTGCCGTTTGGAAGGCAACTGCACAAGACACTTGTTGTCCATTTTCCTAATATACTGCGCAGAAGATCCTGCTGCCCGGCAGAATAAGGCTCCCCCACCAGGAGTTATTTCAATGTTGTGGACGACGGTTCCTACGGGAAGAGCTCCAATGGCATAGGCGTCGCCCTGCACTGGACGAACTGCAATGTACAACACTTTATTAGTTTACTAGTATTGTAATCCAGACATTGATGTAACTGGAAAGTATGAGGTTTTTGGCAAATGTTTAAGGTGGGACCCTTAGAAAATTAAATTCATTGATGATACTAACTAAGGCATGCTGGGGTAGAATTTAATTTAGTGCAATTTAGCATGGCATTGATTTTATTAATACATTTATTTTTTAGTCCTTGTTGTTCATCTTTTGAGGTCACGCAGGTATGTGATCGATCTAAAATCAAGCTCATAATTACCTGGAATACGAGGAATAAATGATGATGTTCTTATGATATCACCAACTTTGACGCCATCCGTGGCTATGATCCAGCGCTTGTGGTCCCCTGATGCAACCAGAGCTATCCATGCAGTCCTGCATGTATCAAAACGAACCTGCATCACCCTCTCCTCCAGGGTGCTCCCATCCGCTGGACCTTCCCTGTTGTAGTCCACCCACCGGAATTGTTTCTTGTGGCCGCCTCCAATGGTCCTCACAACAACACGTCCTGAAATGGAACAAGTTATTAGAATAAAAGTGTTACTAAATTCTCAGTTGCTGAGGGTGATATATATGCATCCACATGATAAACTGCTTTGCTAAACTAAGGCCAAACGTATACAATAAATTTTTAATGATTGGGTAATTTAGTTGTCTGTCAAAAGTCTAAGGAATTAAGTTGGAGCTTTCATACTAACAACATAATAGTTGTTGCAAAAAAATAATTTCTAAGTGGTCACCTGTTTCAGGATGTCTTCCGCCCATTTTGATGACAGGCAACGGCCGGGTGGTGTACTTTCCATCCTCTGGCAGGACAGGTCTCCATCCGTACTTGCTTTTTTCAGGCGGTACAACACCCTCCCGTACAGGCCGTCCACCACCGCGGATCTTGCGGAACACCCTCTCGTTGCGCCGAGCATATCGGACACCCGTCACACACTGGCTGAGCAAAGGCACTTCCGGCTTCACGCTTATCCAATCCAGTCTCATCACTGACGTCTTCAGGCTGTCTGTCAAGAATTTCTTCTGCAAGTTCACGGCCAATGACAACACATTCAGCACAGACATTCTGATTCTTCTGACAGAAAAAAAAAGGCAGTCAAAATTTGAATGTAATTTTTAAAGCACTTTCCATACTGAGTGGACAACACAATCAATCAACAATTTGCATCGTTTCAAAATAAAAACGAACCCGATAAAGATACAGGTATAGGCCAATGAATTACAAACCTTGGTTGAATATTTTGATGGAAC
>BGPR01015904.1:0-21436 GCA_013235015.1 Araneus ventricosus | reverse complement strand
AAAAATTGTATAAAAACCATTACGAGAGCTCTTTCTCCTGGCTGTTGCTTTAAAATTTAAATTTTTCTCATTTTAAATAAAAATAAGATTGCAGACAATAAGAGGATTTTAAAGGATATAAAAGTATTTTTTTGTATTAAAAATATTAAATATATATATATATGTAACATCTTTACTGAAGGTGAAATGTAGAATATCTGAGTCAAGGAGAAGACGTCAGTTGAGTCAATCTTC
Organism: Araneus ventricosus; assembly: GCA_013235015.1. NCBI lineage: Eukaryota > Metazoa > Arthropoda > Arachnida > Araneae > Araneidae > Araneus > Araneus ventricosus. The sequence continues at coordinate 21,202 of BGPR01015904.1, read as the reverse complement.
TTTTATTCAGTCATTGAGGGTATTTCTTCATGGGTAAAGGATTCAGTTCTTACATAGCTCCATGACCAGAAATTCAGAGTTAATACTTGAAGCAGCGCGACGTTGTTATTCGGTTACATGTTGGGAGTGAAAAAAGGCAGATAGGAATGTGCAGAACGCTTAAGTACCCAGAGAAGGGAATTTTCCCAGAACGAACTCGTGACTCGAAAAGAAAGTTGTAGTGCACTCATTACGATGAAAGTAGAAGTAATTAAAATGAGGTGTCGTTAAAAGATTATTTAAGAAAGTTAAAAAATTAAAATATCGTATATATGTATATATATATAACTGTGTGTTATTTACATGCATGTATGCATTTCGTTGAGAGCCAATATTAAATAATTTTTAATTTCTTACATATATTTGCAACACATAGCCATCAACAGGTGATTTTATGCAATAACTATAACCTTTGTTAGAAGTACACTCAATCCTGTTAATATACATTCTTTTTTAAATCTCAATTCATTACATAAAATTGTTTTCTAAAATGCGTTGCAAGAATTATTTTTATTTCTACTAATAATCTTTCTTGATATATATATTGTTTCATCTTTTATGATATTCTTATCCCCCACACAAAAGCAGGTTGGTTTGAGTGCATTTCCTATAAGTAGTTCTAATTTTGAAGCATAAGAAAGGTGTTAGTGGAGGTTCCATGACTGGATTCAACAGCAACCCATGAGTTTCAACAATGAAGCCATCCACTCCATTCCTACATGCTAAGGTCAATGTAGCAATGTCAACAGCAATTATGTGTAGGTGTCATGTTACCTGTGAACTACAATTAAAATATTCTGAAATTTAAATATTCTTTATAAAGAACCAGTCTCGATTAAGCACACCTTAACCTATTAGCAAAAAATATTGTATAATATCTCCACGATGCTGTTCGATTTTCTGAAGATATTGTAGTGACATTTTTGAGCATCTTGTTACTTTCTCGTATACGAAGTATACAAAGAGAAAGTATTGTAATCGTTAAAAAATTAGAACTCAAGATTTTGACGAATCTCCAAGTTTCAGATCTCCTCGAGTCCGAAAAACACAATTTTGGAATTGTATCTGTCTGTGAACACGAAAACTATTAGAGCTACGGGGATGAAATTTGGTATGTGATCTTGATACATAATTTGAAAGTTCCTTTCACATTTTGGACAAAATCAGTCTACGGGAAGTCTGTCTGTCCGCGTTCACGTGAACAATTTAACTCAAAAACTTGAGTAGCTAGACGGATAAAATTTAGTACACAGTTTTATCAGCAGGAATTTAGGTCCGTATCAAATTTTGGGCTAAATCCGTCAATGGTTGACTGTCTGTTGATCTATATAATCGCATACTTCTAAACATTATAACTCGTAAACCCTACGGCTTTGATAAATAAAAATTGGTATAGGGCCTGCTAACATTAATTGTAGATCCTTGCCAAATTTTCGTTTCAATCAGTCGAAAAAAAGGTGTTCAAATCGCTATTTGTCTTTTCTCATCACACAACAATGCAAGGCCATAATTGTGCTATTCACTTGCGCTAATCCTTTCCGCTTCTACCCATGCCTTTTGCCTCCAAGCTCACGATTCCCAAGCTTTTTTTCTCTACTGCGTTAGGGATGCTTGTTTGTTTTCCTGCCTTTTAGCTTATTTTTTCTCCATATGTGTTAGGAGTATACGAGAAAGTTTAGGGAGACCACTCCCGCTGGTGTTATTAGGGTACAGTGTAATGCATAACAAATATGTTTCGTTCGTTTAATTTGGTTTAATGGCACAAGGGTCAACTTGGCACCAAATGTAACAAATATGCTGTTCATTTATTGCTATGATTTCCTTGAAAGTATTTCAGCAACGCTTCCTATCTTTTAGAAAACGGTAAGATGCTGAAAAGAATTAAATCCTCATTATAAAGTGGTTGGGCCATTAACTCAAAAGGCAGAAGAATTATTTTTAACATTACAACAAAATAAAAAAAAAAGATGCATGCACAGATGAATACTTTATTCCTTCTGAAAAGTTAAAATGACTAATTTCTTCAAAGTAAAAACACTATAAACTTTTAATAAAAGCCAGTCTTTTATGAGTGTTGAAATTATAAGTACCATTTTCATATCTTTGTTTTTAATACTTAAAAGGATGTGATATTTCTGTTAAGTCTCCTATGTGTAACTAGATCTTGTGATTCTCTGAACAAAGTATTTGTAAACTTTAAAATATGTTTCACATCTAACTCATGCAATTTATGCACATTTGCATTTGTTTATTTTTTCATACAGTATAATATTTAGTGTAAAAGCAGAAAATATAAAAATTTTAAATAATCAAATAGCAGAAAAAAATTTAATTTAATTGTAAACATTCAGCATCCCCACCGTCTAAATTTGCTTTACAATTTAATTGCCATTTTGAGGTTATTATTTACAGATACTACCAAAAAAAGTCAATTTATTATAATATAAAAGTTTTAAAAAAAATAGAAAATTTTTTAAACATCAAATCATATTAGAGCAAAAAAGAAAAAAATAGTTAGATGCACAGAAGAAAATTTTATTTCTTTTGAAAACTTAAATTGACTTCATAAATCGATTGAATTCCATCCAAGGGTTTTTTTTTTAAAAGAAAGAACAATTTTGATGAAAACATGTCTTTTGGTCATTGTACAAAATTCCATTTTAATATCTTAACTTCACATGTTTTTATTTAACTTGACTTATTTTATGTTTGTAAAGATAATATTTTGTAATTGATTTTTCACTCATTTCCTGGTGGGCTAGAATGTTCTAATTTTGTACACCTGTCTGTTCTCAATGACAATACAATATTTTAACATTTTCAGGACTTCATTGTTGGTTAACCAATAAAATAACTTAAATTTTAAAGCTGTACTAGTGGCATTACCTGATATTGCATTAAAAGTGCTTCTGCGTGATGATACTTGATGGAAAATTCCAAAACTTTGAAAAAATCACTTGCAGAAGATAGATATACAGCATTACAGTCAAAAGTACATCTATATTAAATTTCGAAGCTAGAGGTCCAACAGTCTGTCTTATAAAGCATCAATAGACAAACACACACACAAAAACTCTTTTAAAAAATTATTATTAGAGATCAAAATTCAATATCAAATATTCAAATTCAAAATATAACTGGAACACCATGGTTCTTTCCGCAAGATGTGATTAAGCACAGACTTTTCTAACAGATTTTATAAAGTACAATGAAAAAAGAATTGCACAGTTTTACAGTTTTTATGTAAATATGAAATCAAATCCAACATTCCTTACAATCAACAGCTAAGAATAAAGCATATTTGCTGGCAGAAGCAACAAACTTTGTTCAAATGGTTCTGCCAGATCTATTTTTGGCAAATATTTAAAAAAAAAAACCTAATTAATTTCATATATGTTTCAAGCTTTTTTAATTTTTTTAGTATTAGATGTATAAGGTAGGTATACACCAAAATGAAAGCAAGACTTGTCCATAATCAAAATCAGGAAAACTGCACTACATGACATACACTGGATTGTCAATGTCGGATCCATTCACACTCCTCTGCTGACAAATATTGAATCACTGCATGCTCAGTCTGTTTAGAAGAACCAATGAAATGAGCATTAACTGTATCATCAATTCTGTTTTTTGACTTCATGATACACTGCAAATAACTGTTTTATACTAGATTCCACCTGACATACACTGCCATCTATCTATCACTGAAATCTCGAAGTCCTACCATACGAAATTATGCCATCACAGCCCGACTTTCATTGTCGACATTCATATATCCATCAACGCTACTTTGGAAATTATGTAATTTAAATAATCACCATTGAAACAACCGAGTCTATGTTATATTAGATCTCGTATTACATACATTTCAGATTTTTTTTTCCTTCATTTTTTTGTTACATGAAATTTTGCCAACTGATTTTAAGATATTTTCTTTTCACTGATTTCAAATCTGGAATTCATTTCTATCTGCAAGCTCTAGTTTTTATGCAATTAGATATTATATACAGTATAGTTCTGCAAATTCGGACGAGATAGAAAGAAAAAAGAGGCAAGAAATAATATTAGTAAAAGGGTCGGTACGAAAATAATAATTTGTGCATCTTGTTATTAAGCTGTAGGAAGAGTTGCAAGTATATATATATGAGCGAGCTTCCCTTCCTGACGAGCGGCTCGCTATGATATTTTTCAATTTTTTTTTTGGTTTTTTCTGGTTTTTGTCTATATAGCCATTTTGTCCTTTTTTACTGTTTTTGAGTTTTTATTTTGTGTTTATATGTTGGTTTTGATATATATATATATATATATATATATATATATATATAAACTTTGATTTTTATAGTTTTACCCATCTAAAACTTGTTTTACATACATTTTAAGGCAAAATCCGTTCAATCTGAACTTTTGTAATCCTGGACAGGGGCAGGTCCAATCTAGTCTGGATTACTGGGACTCTATTGTGCTGTTACATGGCCAAAAGTCTCAGGCTATTGACTTATGTTAGCTTAGTCACTTACTCTAGTGGCTTCGAATTTCCATGGTTTGGCAAGAACCCAAAGATCATATATAACTTCTGCTATTTTGCCTGGCAAACACAAAGGGCATCAGCAAGAAAAACTAGCAAAGGTTTTCCTATGCTGATATTCCATCTGCTATTAGCACATTGTGTGCAGTATACAAATTAGATGCAAGCTAAAAAAAAAGTGGACAAACCATAACTGGACTTGTTCTAGACAATGCATAACCATAAAAGGAAACAGTGAAGTATTCTGCAGACATCTATCAACACATCCAACTTATCTAAACTGGTACATAAGTTAAATTCTTGAATTAATATTTTCATTTTGGGTAATTCGCAAAAAAAAAAAAAAAAAATTATGTCTCTCGTCTCCAGTGTTAGGCAGCAAGTGCAGTCTCAAAATTTGAACTATTGCATAATGGTAATGTATATGAGGCAGTGGCAAATCCGGGGGGGGGGGGGTTGGGGGGGGCGCCCCCCCCCCGCCCCAACCCTCATTAAAGATTTTTAATTAAAAACAATACAGCCGTTTGTTCTCAATTCCCCTTCTTTAAAAAAATAATAAAAACATGACAACATTGCTTTCTGGCTTGACAGGCTCGAAAATTTTAATACTTTTCTAGTCATTCCACTTGAACTTGTAGCGTTGATAGGGTCGGAAACACTTTTTGGCTACTTATTTCACTGTATATTTTTATTAAATTATCAAAAGTATTGTAGTGTTCTTTATGATTCTTATCATCAAGTGAGTAAAATTTATAAAGTTAAAGTGTTTTGGTTTCCATAAGCCATGAGGTTTGACATTTGTCATGACGATACGAAATTTTTATGACCTCAGCCCCTCCCAGACCCAAATCCTGGATTCGCCACTGATATGAGGTGGTACCAGATGGCCATTCAGTGTATTTGTGAGAAATGCATGACAACATTAAAATGGTATTGACTTATTGAAATATCAAGAGCATAACTCAATCATTTGTTTAGACCTGAAAATGTTTAATACCCTCCATGGCCAATAGAAAGGATTCACAAAATTTCCATGTTATCATTGCATGCGGGAGAGCCAAGCTCCAGAGGAACACTTGAAGCAGGAATGGCACCCATGAAACTCTGGAAGCAAGGATGTCAAAAGCTGCGAGTGACTCAATTGTCAATTGAAGGATGCTCATTTTTCCTCTTCAAGCTTGGCTTAATGAAGCAGTCTGTCAAGGCACTATATGCTCATGGCAAATGCTTTCAATATATGTGGTTCCTTCTTTGTCTTTCAAGAAGATCAAAGAAGGTGTGTTCAATGGAACTCAAATTCATATTCCTGTACATCAGTTTCCCAACCTGTGGTACACAAACTCAAAGTCGGTAATGGTGGACACAAGAAAACATAAGGGATTTAAAATGTTACAGAATTTTGTATTCCCAAGTTCATGTAAAAAGTAAAAGTTGTGAAAGTCCTAAACCTACCCTCAAAATAAGTAAAAAGGAAAGCAAAAGGAAGTGTAATTTTTAGCTATCCTCCCTGAAACAGAGAGTGCTTAAAAGTGTGACGTGCGTTGCAGAACAAACACTGTCTTTGCAGAACATTTCATCCTTTAAAAAAAAAAACCATGCACACACACCAAAAAAAAAAAAAAATGATATGTTCTGCAGAACAATCAAAGAGAGGCGCTCTTTATGCCATGCCTTCTCTCTTCACATTTTGCGCAATGCAGCCTCCAGAGATTGGAGCAATGGCAAAAATAACTATCCATCGTGTGGCTTACAAAAAAGCCACGCCTTCATCAGGGCTGACATCACTGGGGATGAAGATCCAAAACAGGCACGTTGAAAGCTGTGTGTACAAGAATGTATTGGAACTACAGAGTTCCTGGAATACGAATAGGTGAATTTGTGATCAATACTCCCCATTAATATCGCAGTATCTGACTTCAAAAGTCATTGACAGTATAGCAAATCCTGAATATACGCCTTGGTTTTAAATAATTAATTTTAATATAATGTTTTGTCATTAATGAGTAATAAAGTTTCTACTGGTTAATTAGTATTTTTATATCTAATTTGCACTTTACTATTGTCTACCAAATTTGGACAAACTGCCTGCAGAACATTTCCATCTGTTTGAAGTCATGTTGCAGAACACTGGATATAATTCTGCTCCTGGGGCTATCCTTATAAGTTAATGCGAAATTATTACAATACTGATTTCATCTGTTTTGACGTTGAACTAACACTATTGTAAAAATGAAATAAAATGTAAAATCAAAATTAAGTACTGCAAATGTTATAAATGTTAGTCATTTGACTTTTAAGCTTACCTAGGCCTATGACATTATTGATAAAAACTTCTTTGCATAGATGGATGGATGGTTGGAAGGGAGGGATATGACAGTAGGGCTACGCGAAAATAACGACTAATCAAGGGGGTGCACAAGGGGAAAAAAAGGTTGAGAACTCTTGCTGTACATGATCATTCATTTGTCAGGAAAATAAATAAAAAGGAGAAGTCATCATGGCTGTCTTTTAAAGCAATTATAAAAAAAAAATTCTTGGTAGCAGAAACGTTGATAATTAAGATATTAGGATTACCAGAACACTGTTGACTTTTTGCGAGTTCTAGTAATCCTAATCTCATAGTTATCTACCTTTCTGTACCAAGAATTTTTTTTTTTTTTTTTTTTTGTACAACTGCCTTAAACGACAGCATGTGCATGAGACACACATTTGATGGCAGACTACTGCTGGAGCATCAAACAAGGTTGCTTTCATTAAGTCCACAAATGCAACAAGTACAAATTCTTGTCTGCATAATGCCAATTATTCTATAATAGTAAGTTATTGCCCATTTTTTGAGTGCTTGTTATTTGTAATATCATATTATTTATAAACTTATATTTCATTTAAAAACTAATAAATTCAGAAAAAATAGTATTTTATATAAAAAAATCTACAGCATACAAAAAAAAAAGAATCCTGAAACCTTGAAAAAGATTTGATGTGCAAAGAGAGATGAAAGGTGATTGTTACCCTTTTTCAAAATTTTTAATGAGCAGAAGCCAGATAAATGTAATATATATATACATTTTCAAACAAATTATTTAGAGTAGTACATTTTTTAAAAAATAATAAAAACATTTATGTTTCAATGTATTATTTCATAGAGTTGCTTATAATTTAGGTCTCTCCACATCTTAAAATTTAGCTTGCTTTTTTGGGGGAGGGGGCAGGTTACAGCTGTGTTAATATCTTTTTTCGTAACAGTTCAAACTTAAGAATGATCAGCAAGATATTCTGATGCAGACAACGGTTTTTTACTTTACCTTTCACATATAACATGTGCAACAAAAGTACACATATTAACAAGTGTGAAAGATTAAGAACTGCTATCAGAAAGACAATGGCTCATGGAATGCAAGGAATTTGGTTAAGCTGTCCGTCTATTCAACAATTATCTCTAAAATATTTACCACAGGTGAAATCCATCTCAATATGGTTTCAAGGTGAATTTTCTGACCAAAAATTCACAGGTAATTTTTATTCAACGAGAGCAAATAATATTTCAGTCTGCACAGCATTACGTTACCAGTAGATTAGAAGATATTTCAAATTCTCTCTGGTATAATATCAACTGTATACATAATAATTGAATGTAGAGGAGAGTGGGGCACCTTGAACCACCGGCATTTATTCTTTTATTTTCTGACACTAGATATCACCACCGTACTATAAACTAGAACTAAATATATGATTCCTGCAAAGCATTGTTTATTTCCCTTGCTTGCTGCCATTGTAGAAGGTTGTGTTTAAAATCCACATATGAAAGTAAAGTTGTACAGGTAAGATAAACATTTATTTTCACTTTGATGAATGTGCTTTTAATTAGTTTCTTTTACTGAACAGATTGTAATGTTCCAGATGATGTTTTGTATCATAGTTTTAAATTTAAATGCTGCACCATAACTGTGTCAAAGTAAATATTTTAAAATGGATACCAATGGGGAATATTGAACCATAGGAAACAGGACAGTTAGAACCTATGTTCAACCTGCCCCATTATTAAAGTTACATTTTGTTTAATGTATGGTAAAGAATAACATTTATTTATTTATTTGATTTATGAATTTTACATTTCAAAAAACAGACATATATATATAACCTATTTGATTTAAATATTAAATAAAAACAAATAATGAATTGAAATATTAAAACATTAAATTTTAAGTCAGTTTAATTTAAATTTTTAATTTAAATATCAAACCAAAATCAAATGATTTAAAAAATTAATCATCATTTAAATAATGTTGTCAATTAAATCAACAATGGAAAAAATTGCTCAAATAGAGTTTTAATAAATATAAATGTTTTTATAAAGTTTAAAAATGTTATTAATTTTTCATTATTAAATGTGTAAGAGTAGGATAGTATTTCAGTTAGAATAAAAAATAAACCATTTTTTCGTCATTGCCTTTGCTTGTTTTGATACAAGGGACTTTTATATTAATTAATCAAGAATAAAACTAGGGAGACACTCATCTTAGGTGTTTCAAAACCATAAATGAATGCACTTTTGTTGCTAATTAAATGGAAACTAATTTAACTGATTTTGAATCAATCTAGCTTTTACGCTTTTATCTTCTTAAACGGCTGGTTACACTTTTATTTTATTTATTTATGTACAGAAAATGGTTCGCAACTACAAGCCAAAGTCTGTTTGCGGCAAAGTAGATGGTAGCTTAATGAAAAGGGCAGTTGAAGAGGTGATGAAAGGTCACTCAGTTCGACAAACAAGTAAACACCTTGCAATAGACCATATAACTTTATCTTGGTATGTTAAAAAATATCAATCTGGCAAAGCTAAGGACGATAATGACTTTTCTCCTCATTTTAACACAAGAATGGTTTTCTCAAAACAACAGGAAGATGTGCTAGAGGAATAAATTTAAAATGCTCCCAGAAAATAGTGATTTTGCTTTAACAACATTAATTTCTAAACAGAAAACCCTTTATTATGTTGGAAAAATAATTAATCTAACATAAGAAGATGATGAACAGCTATATGAAGTTGATTTTTATAGACAATCTAAACGGACTAGATGACTTTTTAAACCAGTTGTACAAGATAAAAGTTACATAAGCAGAAATTGTGATGTGTCTTCGGAAACCAACGACAACTGCTTCCACTAAGAGGGCTTAATCGATGTTGCATTTCAGTGTTGGCATTAATCTTTATAATTGTCAGTAGATGTGTTCCTAAGTGTCCAGTGAAAGTGTTCAATGTTAATCCTAAGTGGCCTATGAAAAGACATTTATCACTTTTGTTAGTTTGTAGTGATATTTCACATGGATTCAACCTGCCCCTCCTGGAGGCTCAACTACCCCACCCAAAGAGGCAGATTGACCCATTTCATATAATATTTTTTAAATTAGTTTTCTCTATTTTCTTGATGCAGTAATTAATTGTATTTCTGGCTTTTATTTACTGTTATAATAAAGGTTTTTTTAGAACATAAAATTTTTCATATTTTACACTAGCTTTGAATGCCCATGCAATAATATCTAAAACCTGCTCAAGGTGCCCACTCTCCCCTATATTTGCTTTTAAATAAAATTTGAGAACTATACATTTCTCAAATCCGAATTTGAGAAAGTAAAAATTGGAGAAATATCCAGATCACAATCATCCATAAAATATATAATTAAGTGAGACAATAAGAGAACCTTACTTCAAGTAAAATTGAATCTCATATCTCTCGAAAAAGTTGCTTTTAGTTATCAGTTTTAATAAACTATAATGCAAATTGAGCAAAGAATCAAATTTATATAAATCCAAATACAACTATACTTCTCTGCCAAACTATTGCTTTCATTTCTTTAAATATTGGTATGTATTATTTATACAATGGAACTTGGCTAATTCAAGGGTGAAATGAACTACAATAAAAATCAGATTCATCTAAAAACTCAAATTCAAAAAACAGAATCTAAATATGAGTAAGTACATAGGGAGAAAATGACAAACTTTAAACTAAAAATGACAGTCAAGACTTTTTAAAAGATTTTCAAGATTTTTTACAGTTATAATAAATACTTAACAAATAAATGGTAAATTAATAATATAATAGCCCAGATCTCTCGGTAACGATCCGACGTCACCAACTATAAAACTTGAGCCATAGCACTGAGAGACGGTCAACAGCATTATTTCATTGTTAGAGAACCCAAATTTCAGAGTTAATAGCTCTAAAATAGTGAAATAAAATTTGCTATCCATTGATATAAAATTTATCTCGCTATGATCAATAGTTCCCGAGAAATTTTAAATCATATTAATCATACATTTCAAATTAATTTCAGTTTTTTAATAGAAAGTAGTAAATTATGTCAGTGGTATATCATATGCGCGATATAGTTTGGACGCCACAATGCACGTAATTATTTAGTGCAATCGTGATGATATAATTTGATATTTTTTGGCAACATTAAAATTTACACAAAGACATCTGAAGTACAAAGAAAATTGTTAAACAAGGAAAAATACTTCACATTGAATGTTGTTTACCAAGAGTTTTTTTGAATAAAGAAATATGTAAATAAAAAAAATATTTCCTGTCATAATACATGTTTATTTTATTTGTTTTCAATCAATGTTAAACATTTCTCTCATATATATATATATATATATCTAAACACGCCAGATTTGACAGGAAATCTCTTGAATGAAGAGGCAATTTGCATCCGTCATACCATAATGGGTGATTTTCTAGTAATTTTAATAAGAGTGATGATAATTAGGTATAATTCAATTATTTTTACAAAAATTTCATTACGTAGGTAAGTAATTTTAATGAATGAACAGTATAAAGTAGTACTTGGATTAAAACAACTGGTCAATAAAATTTCAAAATAAACAGCACATTAAATTAATCTAGCATGATTAAAGGTTTTTTAAAAAATATTTTTGATTGAAAATTTTTTTTAGTTTAGTCCTTATGTGAATTAATGATCATAACAAAAATATTAACTTTAGAACACAAGATTTGAACTTAACTAACAAAAGCAATTCAGAAATAAAAAAAATTTCAGTTTCGATTGCAAAGTAACTAAAATAAATTCAAATTATAGAAGATTTTTTTAACATTATGTCAATAGGAAATTCAAGAGAGCAGAGGAAACAAATTTTAAAAAATTCGAATTAAGCAAGCAAGTATAAGCAAAATGCAGTGAACTGATACCTTCGAGGATGACTGCATACTTAACACTGTGAGTAGCTGGCACGCCCATGTGACAGTCATTCTCAAAGGGTTAAATCTCACTTAGTTTTAAAGAAGTACCTAAAGCATCTTATTAAATTTTAGGTACTTACGTATTAATGCCACCACAGCTGAAGTTGCGCGAAAGAACCAAAATTAGGGGTTTTTTTGTTCCGCAAATATTGGCGGTTTAGCGCAACTTCAGCTGCGGTGGCGTTAATACGTAAGTACCATATTTTACAACACCTCAACATAAAAAAACTTGTAACTTTTACATATTTCGTTATTTCCTTAAAAATGTAGACACACTAATGTATATACATTAAATTAAAAGAAAAAAAACTTCCAAATAATTTACTTACCACTGTAAGTTATAACTATTTATTATGAATTATTAAATATAATGAAATCAATCATATCTAACATTATTAATCAAATTTAAATATTGCATAGTCAACATTGTGGAAACAGAAAGCTCATTATGGAAAGACAGTATCATGCATATTTTATTTAATTTGTATGGGTAGCCTATTGAAAATAATTTTAAAAAAATATTTAGAAAATGCTCCAATGTCCAAAATTTCCAATTAAAGTTAAATATTGCATAGTCTGTTCTGTGGAAATGGGAAGCTCATCATCAAAAAATATTCATACAGTTATTAGATGCATACTTTATTTAAATTGTATGGTTAGCCTATTGAAAATAGTTGAACAGAATATTTAAAAATACTTTTTTCCACATTCAATAAGAGCAATGTACTAACACATAACAGAAGAAAAAATATGTAAAACTACGTAACACATAACAATAGCATAAAAAAAATAGTCAAATTTTGTTCACATGACAAATATTTTCTCAGCATCTTTAAAGTCGAAAACTTCTTTAGTACGAGGACACGTAACCTTGCCTCCATTCTCGGCAGCCATTTGCTTCAGGGACTGATCGCCATACACATATCCGTTTGGCAACATCAAGGGGTGGTTGTGTTCATTGAGGGGTTCCCCTGAAATGTAGCAGACTAGTCGTGACTGGGAGCAGTGGGAATAGGGCAAGGACTGAGCCAACTTATTCAGGGCTGGACTACAAACGGGACAATCAGGATTGCGTTCCCCTTCAGATTTGTAGCAAATCGGAGTTTTAAGAGCCGATAAACCTGCCTGAAGCGACACAGAAAACACAGATATATTACTAAGCTGGTAGAGTTTGAAATTGTCATGTCTGAACTGCAACACTAGCTTATTCCAGCGATCTTCATCAAAGTATTCCCTATAAGGATGAACCTGAGTGCAAAGTGGGAAGGCCAACAATCCCATAACGTGCTGAACTTCTTTCATCTGATCCTCTTCGACACCAGCAAAGTATTTCCTGGCATGCTTTATGGCTTCGATTCGGAGATCTTGACGAATCAGTTCAATGAATTCCTGCTGCCGCAAGTTGAATTCCAAAGAACTCTTTAATTTCCTGAGTTTTGATTTGTTGTCATAGCACCAATTCAAACAGTTGGCAGTCTCGTGGCGAAGCAGAGATTCTTCAACATCCTTGGAGATGAGAAATAAGTTGATGTTGGTCAAATCCTCAATGTTGGAGTGCTTGGCTAATTTCAGAGCCGTATTGTAGTAGCCACATCGCAGGAAATGATCTACAAGCATCCGATCTAAGCGTTTTTTCTTCCACTGGGCAACCACGGTTTCAGAAGAGCTCGCATGTTCCAGTAAATGATCCAATCTCCGCTTGCAAACTTGGGCAGCTTCAAGCTCCTCGCTAACACTCCCTTCCGACTGGCTACTCACCAGCTTCCGTTTCAGAATATTCAATTTTTCCACGACACCATTCAGTAAAACGTTTATTTCACCAACAGTTGGAGCTTTCTTTAGAAGGCCTTTCTCCAAATCGGAAGCAGCGTTCTGAACATGCGACACTTCACGGTCTACAGTTTTTTGAGCAGTTCTAAATTTCTTATTTAACACTTCATAAGGAACTTTTAATGTGGGATGTTCTAAAGCTTTCACTTCAGCCATTGCTGCAAATTACCTATAAAGCACTCAACACAGCAGAATCATCCGAAATCACAAATGCGACGAACGACGAAACTTGATCTAGTCTAGTATACTAATTTACAAGAGCTGCTACTTAATAATGAATGAATACAATCTTCTTGCGATATTTAAAGTACACGGAAATAATGAATGATATATCTTGAAATCAGATTTAAGGCTACGCATGGAAACTTTTGTTTACTACAGAACAAATAATGTCTGTCACTACAGTGCCCTACATCTATCTACAAACATTCGAAACTGAAATATAACAGAAAAATTTATCATACCTTTAATGGTCAGCTTCAGAAGATGTAATAATTAGATGAAAATATGCTTCTTTTAAATTTTTTTGGACCTTAGAAACATTTATTTAATAACATTATGAATAGATAAATAAATAAAAGTTTGTGTGCGGTACTGTTGTTTGTATGCAGTTTACAGTTAAGATAAACGTGTTGTCTTTTCATAAGTATAAAAAATTTACTCAATTTTAGACAACGACTTATTCACTAAAGTTTATGAAATAAGAATTGTTTTATTGATTCCACTGTCTATTTTAATTATTTTTTCAAAGCAATTATTTATTCAATTAATTTATAACATGTCGCTCAGTACAAAACATTAGGAAGGATCCGGATCCAATGAATGAACTACAGGAATCCGAAGGGATAAATCCGATCCAACTACAGATATACTTTTAAAAAAATCTATTATTGAGAATGGATTGTTCCACACTATTTAATAAGGTGGAACATTCAAAATAAATTCTTAATTGAAAGGATTTATAGTTGAAGATCACTGTAATTGAAATTGAAATGAAATGCTTATTGAATCCGATGAATTTGGCATTCTCATTAGCACAGAAATATCGCCGAAAACCTTACCAAGATATTCATTTGTCAGATAAGGTAATTTAAAATTTTAAAGTTGGCGACATTTTTTCTTTAGGAGAATAAGTAGCCAATAAGAAAACAAATTTGCCAATCGCTGCAAACGGTTGCTGCACTGTCAAATATGGCATGCAGTTTGGTTGCAAACGAGTTAGCGAAGAATCGTTCTATTTTCCCTACCCTCTTCGTTAGCGAAATCGAAGGTCTTCCAGTAAAGTAGATCAATAGACGATAGCAGAAGAAGTGGCTCCCGAAAGTATTCGGGCACTTCAGAAATTTGTAAAAATGGCTTTGCAGTTCGAATTAATAAAAAAAAAATTCCAAAAAGTCACTATTCAATTCTAAATAATATCTAAAAAATATATATATTTTAAAAAATTGTCTCATTTTTTATAAACTCCAGACTCCACTTACATTCCTAAATGGAATACAAAAAGAAACAATTTTGTTTAAATTCGGATCGGTAGCTTTTTAAATCCTCGATCTCAAAGGAAGACAGGAGATTTATGCATTTTGGACCTCATCCCTTCGACCACTGTCGTCCAGATTTTGTTACAGGTCTACAATTTTAGTGACAAGACCACATACCAAATTTCATTATGCACATAGACAGACAAACTGGTTAACCAATGATGGATTTGGTTCAAAATTTGAAAAACATTTATCATTCTAGTGATAAAACCATATGCCAAATTTCATCCAACTAGCTTGTTGCGTAGTTGTGGTATCGTAGTCACATGCCCAAGGATGAGCAGATAGGTAGAGTTCCCGTAGATGGATTTCGACTAAACTTTGATAGAAATCTTTCATTTCGGCTGAAGACCGCATGCGAAATTTCATCTGTCAAGCTCGTTGCGTTTTTCAGATTTCGTACCTACAGACAGAGGACTCATGGGTGCTTGAAACGTGGAAATACATCAAAATATAGAGGTCGAATTTTTGACGACTACAATACTTTCTCTGTACTGCAAAAAATTAGTATTATGTTGGATAGATCGGAGTCTTCGTGTGAAAAGCATTGACAGAATTTTCGAAATTTGGCATGATCATTGCAGTTAAAATGCAATGACGATATCAGCATCAAGATGGTTCATTTTGAGAGAAAGTATGGCTTATATCCCGTGGGTCTTATGCTCATATCCGGTATTCGAATATTGTTTTAATGTTATTTTTTTTAAAAAAATTTCGCTAAACTCCTTATTTTTCCAAATTGTTCCTACTGTATAGAAGAACCTCGATAATGCGAAACCCAGGAATCCGAAATTGCGGATAATCCTATCATCATTTTAAATATTCTGAAATTAAAAAATAAATAAATAAAGCGAAAATAACAATTACGACTAATCAGAAGCAAAGCTAATATTCATTCCTAACTTAAAAGAAACATTCGAATTGGTATTTTAGAATGAATACAGTATTTTAATAAGTGGAAACAAAATGGATTGTCTTCTTCTGAGGTTATCTAAACCTGCTTGACGACGCACTATTGCGTCAGCGCAACAGAAAACAGCACGTCGGTCGGTTCAGTGGCAGCGTGCAGTTTTAAGCGGGAGTTTTTATCACCGCTGTTCCAATCCTCGATTTTGGTACTCAGGGAGGCAAAACCTTTCGTCAATGTGAAATCCCGATGAAAATTGGCTCAGATAGATGGCGCTGTTGGAATTCCAACGATTTTGAAATCCAATGGAACTGAAGGCCATAAAAATGAAACATGATTCTTCGAGACGGCGATGAATCACCCGCGTGTGTGTGGAGAACATTGGGTTGGGAAAAGTGCGTGAGAGTCAGTATCCAGATAGCAGAGGCGGCGGCAGAAATTTTAAGAAGGGGAGGCAAGACATCGCCGACGGAGAGGACAAGCAAAATTTCTTTAATTTAAGTAAATTCAAAATAACACATTATAATAAATTTTTAAATTAAATAAAGGTAATTAGATATTAATTAACGAATTTAAGTATAATAATTCATTATTTGGAATAAGTAGCTATTTGTGTACCGTCGGTTGCCGTAAGGATTGTCTGATGGAACGACAAAAAATAATAGAAAATGAAGAATTTTGAACATAAATCTCGTAACAAATGAAATGTACCGCACTAATGCTGGCAAACATTTTGCATATTATTTTCTAAATTTCATAGCAAGTGAAAATAACTTTTTTATTAACTTATTTTAAACCTATAAATACATATCAACATATTTAAAATAATTGGCAAAACCAACCCAGATAGCAATTTTAGTTTGCATCAAACTTGCAGCAAGCTTGCACTGCAAATCTGCAAGCTTGCTGCAAGTTTGACACGACAAGAGTGCAAATGTGAAACAAGCTTCCAGCAAGTTAACGCAAGCTTCGAAGTCACCATAGGACGAACTTGCAGTGAGCTTGCCGCGTCAAACTCATTGCAAATTATAGCAAAAACAAAGTACGAACACAACCCGGATTGGAACTCGCGACATACCGGTTCCTAAGCTGACGCGCTAACCAATCGGCCAGTTAAACTCGGAGAGGAGAATATAGATTTCGCTAATACATCGTTCGATTCGATTAGTATACGATTTATTTTAAACTGTTTTCTTGATTTCATTAATTTTTTGAGTTGAGAATATGATTTGAAGTCAACGAGAGAGCGATTTTCGCTAATAACTACGTTTTGCTAGTAGAATAAATTATGAAATTAGAGTTCAAAAGTAATTACTTTAAAATGGCACAAAATGTATAAGTTATTATTTTTCAACAAACATTGACTGTTTTTTCGGTTTAATTTTGTTTATAAACGTTAAAATTTCAACATTAAGAAAAAGGTGATATAGTTTTCTTTAAAGTGCGAGTGTTAGTAAAAAGATCGAAAATGTTTCAAAATTTTTTTTATAAAAAAAGTTAGTTTTTTTACGAATTATCATTGATTTATTGAATTAATAAAAAGAAAGACGGTCTAGGAGAAGTTATTAAAAATCGGATGTTTTTTTAAAACAGAGACAAAGATAATTATCTCTTTGTGATATCTTTGCATCAAGCTTGTTTTGCAAACTTGCAGCAAGCTTGCAATGCAAGGAGGTGACGCTATTTGTCACGGCGAACTTGTGACAAACGCGCTTTGCAAGCGAGGGTGTCGCTAGTTGTCACGGCGAACTTGCTGGGCATTCACAGGAAGGCTAGCTATGCTATTTGTAATAAGACCGTTTTTTCCCACCCATTTTATGCGGAAAATAAGGCAAAGTATTCAGGGATGTTCCAAAGTTTGTTTTGATACAAGGTTCAAAGTCGCAGAATTCTATCTATCCACCCTCCTCTTCTTCCCACACTGGAGATTTCGAGTTTCATTTCTACCCTCGACGCGATGCCCCAATGTAGGCAGATCCTTTGATGTGCCGCTACCTTCTAATCGACTTCTCAAATTGGAATTGGCGGATTGAGTTTTGGAATTAAAGTTCTTTTGAATTCCTCCATTTCCAATGATTTGCTCCAAATTTCATAGGGTTTCGACCTTGACGATTGTTTTTTCCTTCCCATGTTCCAAAAATTCCATTTTGGAAGAACTGTGAATGGCCTGCTTAAAAACTTATAGTCAAAGCTGTGCAAAATATTAGAACTCAAATGTGAATTTTCACTTTATATCCTGTTCCACTAATCTATATCCAGAATTTAAAACTGAAAATGTAATGGTTGCGAGTCGCGAAGCGCCAAGGTGGCGGGTCCAGTCCAAGCAGCTGGTCTACTTATAATAAAGGAGAATGTGTGTGCGTGCACGTGTGTAGGCGCTCTATTGACGGCTACGGCTCTACAGGGGAGACAGCTAGACCCTTGAGCTACGAAATTTGACTCAAGCATACTTTGGAGGGTGGGAATGTGACCTCGAAGCCATTTTTTTATATTTAATTAATTAAAATTTAATAAAAATTTCGGTGTTTTTCCTTGATAACTTTCGAAAATATTATTAAAAAAGTGATTTTTACACCATCTGAAAATTCACAAACTTATGTTTTTAATGATACCAATTAAATCGCCGTAAAGTTTTTACCATAATTTGAATAAAGTTGTAGAAATAGTTTTTGGCATAATTTACACCAATGCTTTTCATTATTGCAATCTGATTGAAACCGTTAACAGTGTTTACACAAATAATAATAAACTAGCTAAGTAACCCGGCGTTGCACGGGCTATCTCGAATAATGCGTCATTCCTTGACGGAGAGAAAAAGTGAGGTCATGTGACACATGCCCAACATTCTCTCCTAAATAAATAAGGAGAAAAGAGCAGTTCAATCATTCCGTCCGCGTAAAGGCTTCAAAATATACTTTTAAAAAATCGCAAAAATAATCTTTATTTTGTAAAATTACGATTCCGGAATTATTTTTTGTCTTACTTTAGTACGGAAGGAATGAGATAACCCAGCGTTGATCGGAATCCGTATTTTTTCATATTCCCGCCTCCAGTTTATATGCACATGAAGCAAGATTCACTGAGTACATGAAATCTAAAAGTGAAACCTCATAGAAAACAATAGTTTTAGTAAAAACCCTATATGAGCGATTTAATTTTCCCTTTTTCTTTATATCAATTACCAAAACCCACACAAAACTCTATCCACATTGACTTGTTGCATTGTTCAGGTTTCCATATTGCAACAATACATTTTTTTATTTCTGTCAGCATCACTTTTTTACTGTTGTTGTAACAATGTTCTTTAAAGTAAACGACTTCAACAATAAAATAAATTTTGAATTGCGCTGTAACAATGAAAAGTATTGTTATAAAGTATCCGAAACAATGAAAAGTATTGTTGTAAATTAGTTTTTAATTAATATCTTTTTCACTAATTAAAATTTCGATATTTAAATGGCCGAAATGGGTTCCTTGAATTATTCCCCATCTTTTGGTACTTTCCGCGCGCTTCTCCGTTCGGCGGTTCGTGAGAAGATAGCTGGACATACATACATACATACATACATACATACGTTTGTTTACCTTCGAATTTTAATAGGATAGATTGCGTGTTTCACTTCCATTGTTGAAAGCTAAGGTAATATACTAATGGATTTTATTTTTTTTTTGGTTTCATTATTTTTTCTGTGAAGTCTGTAAACGAAGTTCTCTGTTCTAGTAATTATATATGGAAATATATCCATTAAGGTGAATGATTATGGTTACTATATTTTAATTTTTTTATTAACATGTTTTAATCCAGCTAACGTGCTGCAAGACTTAAAACGTGCCGCACCGATTCCATATGGAAATCAAATACGTGCTATGTATAAGGAATAAGAAAGTAAAGTTGCTGCCGATGACCTGCAATTAAATGTTAGATGACACGTTCAGTTATTTGACTCCATTAGGGACGTTCATCTAGGCAATGAACAGAATACGTGGAAAGCTAATAAAACAACACGAGTAAAATGTCTATCACAATTAGAAGTCTAAAATTACTTTGTTAGAGGAATCATGAATATAAAATTACGCATAAGAGATTCAATTGAATTTATATTGCCGGTGAACAATGTAGACGCTCTAAAGGGGTATCATGTTTGAGAGTGGGAGTATTCTGATAAAGCGAATTTTAAGAATTATCCAAAGAAAAATGTACTTTAGCCGAAAATTTCTTTATCTCTATATATGTCGTTTTTTAGTTTCTTTTTAAAAAAGATTAAATCTGCGTCTGCTTGGATCTTTAAGATCTTTCGGAGATCACTTTTTCAATCTATACTTATAAAAAGCAATGTTTGTGTGCGTGTGTGTGTGCCTGCGTGAGATGTCCAAACGAATCTATCGCATTTACAGCCTTGAAATTTGGTACACAGGTAGTCGTAATGGTGACTCAATGCACCTCGAAGGTAGAATTTTAAAATTTAATCTAGAATTTTTTTTATTTAATGTTTTGTGTTGTTTTGGGTGATTTTTCGCACTAATTTCTCAATAGAATGATTTCGGATAATTGTACAAAACAAATACAGGGTGTCCAACAAAGGACTCCCTCATTTTAAAATTAAATAACTCGGCAACGGAGATCGATAGAAGAACGAAACCAGTGATATGCTTAGTCTGAAAGCCGTAAAAATCTGATACAAAAGTTTCAAAATTAGTTATAAATGTTGCCGACAGGTGGCGCTGTACGTTGTAATCACAGTTCAGATTTCGAGAAGAAAGCTATAAACTGTCATTTGCAAGTAATCGTTGCAATCACATCACAATCGATTCAAATTAGGCATTTTTCGTGCTTGGCAAGGACAGTTTATAGATTTCTTATCCAATTCTGAATAGCTATTACAACCTGCAGCGCCACCTGTCGGCAACATTTATAACTAATTTTGAAACTTTTGTATCAGATTTTTACGGCTTTCAGACTAAGCATATCACTGGTTTCGTTCTTCTATCGATCTCCGTTGCCGAGTTATTTAATTTTAAAATGAGGGAGTCCTTTGTTGGACACCCTGTAGATACACCATCGGAAAGAGTAAACGATTTCCGTTCTATTGAAGTT
>BGPR01015903.1:0-35746 GCA_013235015.1 Araneus ventricosus | reverse complement strand
CAGGAGTTGAAATATTTTCGCTTCCCAAAAGACGAAGAAAGGTATGAACGAATTTTACTCATTTTTCAATCTTCGGCTTAATGTATACATAGTTCGTTCTCGTGTCAATAAATTTCTTTAATGCTCGCATTGTGTTTTATAGATCCGCATAAACACAGCATAACAGGATGGCAAGTCACACTGCCTGCTTTCCTTCTTCTGGTACCTGAATTGTTTGAAAAAATGAAACTTGTCCTCTTCAGCCGCTTCAACCAAGATGCCTTAGAAAGCTATTTTTCTCGGGTATGTTGTCCATTGCTTGAAATTAATTTATTTAATTATAAAATTTGAGTTTGGTAAAAGAAAGCTGAGTAAATTAATAAATTGCTTTTATTTTATTGAACTTATTTAACACAACTTTTTCATCATTTCTTTAGGTATTCTTTAAAAAATTCAATGTCAAATTTCAAATTATTTGATTATAAACACAAATTTGGAAGGTTCAATTTATTCTAAAATTTAACAATATTTTTAACATTTAAGAAATCTTTTAAGACTGTCTTAAATGAAAAATAAGTAAATTGTGTAAAATAATTTGCTGATTACTATAAAAAATACATAGAAACTTAAAAATGTTTACTAATTCCATGTGTTTAATTGATATTTTCTCTTTAGGTGAGGCGAATGACCATCCTACTCCAGTGGACTTACTACATCCTACTCCACAGGACACGGATGTTATTAGGTGAATTGATGTTTGCTATGTGTGGAAATGCCAACTATGAGCCAGATGGTGACATCATTCTTGAATCCACCCAAATCATCCCACAAACAGATGAAGATTG
Organism: Araneus ventricosus; assembly: GCA_013235015.1. Taxonomy (NCBI): domain Eukaryota; kingdom Metazoa; phylum Arthropoda; class Arachnida; order Araneae; family Araneidae; genus Araneus; species Araneus ventricosus. Next base: position 34,922 of record BGPR01015903.1, on the reverse strand, counting down.
CCTAGATCTTGTTTTTGATGAACCATCATGGATTGCCCAGAAGCACAGGAAAATTGGGATTATTGGAAGCTCAACAGTGCCACTTATGTGGCAGGCTACATTTCAACAAAATCTCTTCAGAAAATCTACTGTGAACTCTGCAAATCAAATAATGCCAGCAACGCAGTAACTGTCACTAATTTTCTTTTGTCATTTAAAGAGTTTGCTAACTCAAAAACCGGATTACAATATCCTTCGCAACTCTTTGTAAATTGTATTTGTAAATCCGGTGAAATTTTCAACTATATTTTTTCAAACACAAGTCATCAAAGGGGAATTTTGAAAAGATTAATAGCAAATTTGAGGGAAATTGAAAATTCTTTTTCGACTTGCAGTGAACATTCAACTGAACTTTGGGAATTGAAAATAAATTCATATGCCAGAACAATGCTGTACAACAAATCAAAAATTATTTCCAAAATACAAAGTAATTAAAAAAAAATTGCAATAAAATCTAAAAATATATATAGCCATCATTTATATATATATTTTATATTTTCTTTAGTTCAATGTATTTTATATATATTTTAATTGTAGTCAAATATAAATGATAAATGGCAATTTCATTTCATTATTAAGATACACAATTATTGATGAATTGATTTTTAGTGTATTAGTAAAATGCTTTAAATTTTGCTACATACTATTTAATTTTGATTGTGCTTCCATAATTGATATTTATCAAACTTGTTATGAAGGAATTGTCCTCTTAAAGAATTTGAACTGTATGAAAGAATATTAAAACTGTATTTTTCGATAAGTATGTTGTGATGGTTCTATACATCCTTTTTAATTTTGATTCTGTTTCCATAATTGAATCAAACTTGTTATGAAAGACTTACCCTCTTAAAGAATTTGAACTGTATCAAACCTTTTTCAGTGTATACATCATTGTTCAACGTATTGATTATAAATTGTTATATGGTAACATTTTACTTGTAGTTTGTAAAATTATTCTATAAGTATGTCATAATGGTTCTATAGAACTAGTCATTGGTTTATTTTAGTCGTAAATTTGGCACACACATCACAGTTGCTTTCTATCCGCTATGACTCAATGAAACTAGCTGAGTGTGAGGCAGAGAACTGAGAGTTCACTGAGTGCTGAGTCTTCAGGTTGTTCGCACATCTTTGATGGCTTTTTTTTCACAACTTTTTGTTGTTTTAAATATTCAGTTGGATAATCCTTATACTTAACAATCTTTCTACATCATAATTGTCATGACAATAATGCTTTTTGTAGTATCGAAAGAGATATTTTATCTCCTCTTCGACAGCTTTCTAATGTCTACAAAGGGCTGCTTGCTTTGTCTTGATGCAATTCTACTGATTAATGGAATTGTAGCACTCTCTTTGCTTTTAATTTTCCATCATATGAAAAACCTACCACAATCAAAAATTAGTTAGAAAAACTTCTTTAGATTCTTTGAACAATGTTTTAAGTACTTTTTCTCCTCTTGATGATAACAAATTGATCTCTTTTTTTTTTCTTGCATTCATTTAAGTAGACCTGTATTTCATCTATTGCTAAAATGTTTTTTTTTCTCCTGATTCTTTTCAAAAAGAATTCTACAGCCTATTCTGGGTTCAGCGATACAACATGGAGAAAGAAGATGAGCATTTTATTTTTATAATTTAAATCAGTGTTAATAATTTTGTTTACAGTTGACACTGAGCATTGTAATGATTTTTCAATATACCTTTGACCTGGAAAATTTTGTTTTAACATTAAATATCTCCCCCTAGCAGTATTTGATGACCTGCGTTTTTTGCGTTGATACATATTTGGAACAATATTTCCACTTGAAGCCAGACTTATATAGACAATTCTTTCCTTTCATATTAAGAATAATACCTATTGTGTCATTAGGTATAAAACAACCATACACCGTCTTTGAATAACTGAGCAAGAAGAATTCTCTTCAGGAAGATTGAAAACATAGCCTTCCATTCATCACGTCTTCATCTATTTAAAACTTAATTTGTTAAAAAAATAATAAAACTTGTATAAGGATCTAGCTCCATAATTTCTACTTGAGAAATTTGTGATATTCTTTGGAAATCTAAAGCTTTTTTATAATATTAAAAAATAAGAATTTTCATTTTAAGATGGTTTTTTTTTTAACATTAACTGAAAATTGGGTTATTTGGGTGCTAGAATTGTAGTGAACTCATGAACTGTTTTTAAAAAAACAATTATTCCCCTCTCCTTCCAGTGTTATATGCTTGCTTTCATTCCTTAAAATTCAAAAGCATTTTTTTTTCTTCTAATGTGCTTAAGAGAAAGAAGATTGCATAAAATCAATTGAATTGGTATTTCAAAATTTATTCATGTTATTACTAGTTATTCCGACTCTCGATTTTTAGTTGCGTTATTTCATTGTATTCTATTGAATATGAATTTTATTGGTGATAAAAACTGAAGCATATGCTGAGTAAATTCAGTAAAAATGAAAATTAAAGAAATTAGTTCAATAGGGCGTTGCTGAAAGTAGGAAGGAAAATAAAATAATGGAAGAAATAGAAGTAGATACTCAGGGGAAAAAAGAACAGTAAATTAAGAGGGTCACATACCCCTTAAAGAGTGGAAAAGTGTGGATTTTGCGAGAAAGGGTTGATCATGTCCCGGACTCATTAACTCGAAATGAAACACAAATACCTTCTTCAGCACTCATTTAAATTTTTCGAATATTGTGTACATGACTGTTTGAAACCTTCTAATGAAAAACTTTGAAATTTTAAATATTTGGTGTCCATACTGCCTTCTTTAAAATGTCATAAAATCATAACTTCGGTTTAAATCATAAAATTTATGTGCACTTAAAAAAATAAAATAACGGCATTGAAAAATGTATTTCCGGTTTAGGAACAAAAATTACAGAAATTATGCGTATTTTCTTCAGAGTTAGTCATTTCACTTTTGTAGCATTTTAAAATTTTGCAAAAAAAGGGAATAAGTAGGTATTGTAAAATCCTGTGATGTGCAAATCTTTCTAAAATTTAAAACAGTCGTTAAAAAAGATTTTTTTTAATATGTACTTTCTACTGAAAATTGTCATTTATGTAAACAATAGATCATAATAATCTCGTAAAATTTTTTTAATTTGCTTTGCAATTGATAAGAGCCCTGGACGTTCTTAACTATTTGTCTCAAAAATCTCATCTTTCGACACTAAAGGGGACCTTAAAAAAAAAGAATTTCTGTTAAAACACAGAAAAATCAGAAACAGAATTTCCTTGAAAACACGGAAAAACCAAAAACGGAATTTCTGTGAAAAAACGGAGAATTCGAAAACGGTAAAAGCAAAAACGGAATTTTCTGTAGAAAAACGGAGAAATGCTTTACGGAACGGAATATTGCCGGCAACACTGCTGCCGGTACTTTTTCCGTGATTTGACGGATATTTTTTTTACAGTGTATCCTGCAATTGGCTGTTAAATTGTCGCATAAATCAACTCCTCCCACTTTTGAGTTATGATATTCAATAGGACGAGATTGTTAGACAAAAACGTCCTTCAACAAAGTTCTTGAATAATGAGCTTGCAGCATGGTAAAGCTTTATTATGGTTACTAAAATTTATCAATTCTTCTTTTTCGTCACCAACTTTTGAATTTTTTTGGGAGAAATAACAACAAAATCGATTTTATTCTTTTCATCATGATCAAAAAATTTTTGAAGAGCACCTTCTAATGTAAAATATATCGTTTTAGGCATTTCTTCGCTTGTTGAAGGAGAAAAATTACCTCAGCCCAGGTTGTTGCCACCACCCCGCCACATGTTGCCCAATATTATACAATATTGTTCGATATTATATGATATGGTACAATATTATACAATATTGCGAATATTGTTAAATTTTGTACATTATCTTTGTGCAACTAGGGAGTGTCTAATGGTGAGAGTAAGTGCCTGAAGTATTTTTTTTTTCCCGCTGACGGTGCGTCAGCGCAACACCTGTTTTTTCAACCCCCTCCAGGAAACCACAAACAACTGACTGATGGAATTTTGTGTTAAACCTTGACCTTGACAAGAAATAGGTCACCTCTAACACTCATGCTTCTCTAGTTGTATTTTTTCTCCGGAAAAAGCAGGTCAAAAGTTTTCGTTAAAAATTACATCAAGTACGGAACTCGTTTTTAAAAATAAAATCGCAGTTAAAGGCAAATATTTTTTTTTATTGAAATATTTTCCATATTATTCCCTGCACTAAAACAGCTATCATTATAAAATTTATTTGGTAGATAATTTTTTATAAGCATTTATTTTGATCGTTGCGTCAACGCAACACTAGCGGTTAATGGGTTAAAAAAGAAATAATAATTTTTCTCAACAATCTGGAGGTCAAAACAAAAATCGGAAATGCGTGAGGCGCAGGTAGAAAAGCTGTAAGTAAATATTGTTTTCAGCGCCTCACGCTTTTACGATTTTTGTTTTGATCTCTAGATTTTTGAGAAAAAACTATTTGTTCTTTTTCAATGCATTGGTAAAAGCGTTTTTCTTTATAAATTTTTTATTTATTATTTTCTAGTTTTTAGTCTTTAATTTATATAATTTAGTCTTTTATTTATGCTTATTTTCGGTGCCGGAGGACTCCAGGTTCGAAACCCAATTCCTCTAAAGATCCACCGTGGATGTGTGCATGTTGCACGCTAAATCGCACGTAATGGGTCAAACGTCCTCCCGCTGGTGTGCTGCAGAGGATTGGAGGTGTCGTCCTCGTCATCTGACCACGGTTCAAAATGACGAGGTACGTAGTAAAATATCCCTCGTGTTGCTTCAAAACGGGAGTTTAACCCCTTAACAGTCGCGCCCGTCATATTGACGTGCATCGAATTATCGCATTTTTAAGCTTATAAATTAAAATTCAATCATTAAATAGATTTCTAATTTGAGACAAAAATTACGTAGAATTCATAAGCATATCAAGTATTCTATCCCTTCTTAGATGAATGAAAACGACAGCCCCTTTCCAAAACAGGAGTGGTCATCTTATTAGATAGCAAAGAAAATGCGACTCTTAAGGGGTTAATGTAATTAAACTAAAACTAAGCCCAATTTTTTTTTTACCAAAACCTGCTTGAGTTTGTATCTAAATACTCTCTGTAATGCAATGCATTCTTGGCTAACTTTCATTATAAAACCTGCTGAGTTTGGATCTAAATAACCTGTGCAATGCATTGCATTCTAGGCTTAATTTCATTATAAAACCTCCTGAGTTTAGATATAAATACCCTGTGTAATGCAATGCATCCAAGGCTTACTTTCGTTATAAAATCTCCTGAGTTTGGATCTAAATACCCTGTGTAATGCAATGTTTTCTAGGCTTATTTTCGTTATAAAACCTGCTGAGTTTAGATCTAAATACCCTGTGTAATGCATCTAGGCTTACTTTCATTATAAAACCCAATTAATTTGGATCTAAATAACCTGTGTAATTCAATACATTGCAGGCTCGCTTTCATTATAAAACCCAATTAATTTGGATCTAAATAACCTGTGTAATATCAATATAAAACCCTTGCCGAGTTTGATCTAAATACCTCTGTGTAATGCAATGCATTCATAGTTTACCCCTTACTATAAAACCTCCTGAGTTTGGATCTAAATACCCTGTGTAATGCAATGTTTTCTAGGTTTATTTTCATTATAAAACCTGCTGAGTTTGGATCTAAATACCCTGTGTAATGCAATGCATTCTAGGCTTACTTTCATTATCCATTGATGCTGTACAATGATACATCGTTTTGAGTTATTTATGAAATGATACTCACAAAATTCATGGTCAACACGCAGGGGTTCATCTCGAACTTCAAAAGGCTCCTGAGGAAGACATTATTTTTGTTAGTTAATAAGCACAGATATAATTTTTGTATCTAAAAAAATCATGTTAAAAGTCACATATTTATTATATACAGGGTGTCCTCGCTAAACATGTTCCAATAGCTAATTGCTAAACCGTCAGAGACAGGAATAGATTTCTACTCGGAAAAATGTTGTGGATGACGTAGAGAATCATATTTTATGCTGCTTGAATCAATAAATGCACTGCTGAAAAAATTATGAACTCCAAATTTTTAGTCCAAAGTCATATTTAGTAAAATATTCTTGACACACTAACATTTTAAAGGAAAAAGAAAATCGACGGTAGGCTGTCTCTGCGAAACGGCCGCTGGGATTGAGGGGCGTAGACTTACTTACCTTACTCAACTGTGACTAAAGTAGCTCTATGTGACTAGTAACTCTATAGTCTATAGTGACTATTAGTATAGTGTGACTATGTGACTCTATCTATGTTAAATTCTTCGTGATTTTCACCAACTTTGCAGCTCGACTGTGACTAAACCGTAAATCCAAATTCTAAACTTCTTTTTGAAATCTTCAATGTCCACCTTTCTCTGTTAAATGAAACTAAAACCAACTCTCTATGTTATTTGGTTGCGGAACTATAAGCTTTTAACTTGAGCGCAAAAAGCGTCATAATATTTTCCTTTCCCGACACGGCATTACACCACTATGGAGAGACGTAAGTCTACGTCAACTCTTCTGCGAGTAAAACAGACCGAGTTATGAAGCTTTGAATATCACTATTTTAGACGACTTCAATGGCCGCCTCCGGAAAGGTCCGCCAATCAGAGGGAGGCATTTTCCGGAGGCGGTTGTTGATAGGCTTAAAATAATGAAATTCAAAGTTTCATAACTCGACCAGTTTTAGTTGTAGAGGACAGGAATTTCTTTTTTTAAATGTCTGTGTGTCAAGAATATTTTATTAAATAAGACATGAACCGAAGAACAATATAAAAAGTTAGATTTCTTAATTCTTATCAGTTTATTTATTGACTCAAATGGCATTACTAATATAATAGCCCAGATCTGTCTCTCCACTGCTCTGACGTCACCAACAATGAAATTCACGCCATAGCACTGCGAGACGTTAAACAGCATTATTTCATTGTTAGAGCACCTAAATTTCAATAATTTAAAAAAGTAATTGTCGTTCTAATTACAAATTTAATACCTCTAAAATAGTGAAATAAAATTTGCTATCGATTGATATAAAATTTATCCCGCTATGATCAATAGTTCCCGAGAAATTTTAAATTATATTTATCATATATTTCAAATTAACTTCCGTTTTCTAATAGAAAGTAGTAAATCACGTCAGTGGTATATCATGCGCGTGATTTAGTTTGGACGCCACGATGCATCTGATTATTTATCGCAATCGTGATGATATAATTTGATAATATCTTTTGGCAACGCTCGACAAGCAGAGAAGTGCTTTGTAAAAAGTGTAAATAATATGTAATAAAAAAATATTTCCTGTCATAAAACATATGTTTATTTTATTTGTTTTCAATCAATGTTAAACATTTCTCTCGCATATATATCTATTGAAACACGCCAAATTTGACGGGAAATCTCTCGGAAAAAAGAGGCAATTTACACCCGTCATGGTATGACGGGTGATTTTCTAGTAAAATTTAATTTTTTAAGTCATTAAAAGCGCTTTTACAACTGGGACTATATTCCTGTCTCTAACGATTTAGAAATTAGTTGTTAGGTGCGGTTTAGAAATTATTTGTTGTGTGCGGTTTAGAAATTATTTGTTGTGTGCGGTTTAGAAATTAGTTGTTGTGTGCGGTTTAGAAATTAATTGCTGCTATTAGATTTGGCACGCATATTTACGGATTATATTTTATATTTATTTACGGATTTTATTATTATTTTTTATTTTATTTTATCCTACGGATTTATTTACGGATCCTACATAGTAGAGCATGAGGTCGCTTTTTATTGGCTTTCAGCGTCACGTGACTTGGCTTGCTTCTAAATGACGTCATGAAACTCAATGCTGAAGATTCGTCCCTTATTAGTTTTATTCTAAAAATGTCTTCATCGTTTCCTTGAGAAGCATCCAAATAATCATAATTAAAAGGTAGTTTTGATTTCTCCATGATGCGATAGCAGAAGACAAAATGATAATTAAAATCCTGCCTAAGCTCCGTTCTATGACATCACTATGAAGCAAGACAAGTCACGTGACGCTGAGAGCCAATGAGAAGCGACCTCATTCTCTACTATGTAGGATCCGTAAATATGCATTGGGCACTTAGTATACTTTTTAGAAATGGGAAATATTGCCCACTCTTTTCGTTTAAAATCGAAAGTTGGCAACTATTTTATATTATTATTATAATTTTATTTTATATTATACTTTTTTCTACTGCAGTTGGATGAATCTATGCATTTAACGCTTTAAAACTGTTATTATTTTATGGAAATTTCTTTACTAAGAAATGAGGTTAAAGGTTAACCTGGAGTTTAGGGTGCGTTCTCACTTCGTTTCCCTTAAGCTCGCCAATTGTTTGTCGCCAAGAGAGAGTGCGCGCCAGAACATTTGTTTTGGATGCGAGCTGAAAATTTTTTCGGCGTCGTTTGCGCATGCGCCGACATGATTTGTTTACCGCTCTACGGCGCATGCCCTTAATTTCGTCTCATTTCCATTGATCCACTGTCAGCTGACTTCGATTTGATTGGTCGGCGTACGAATGAATTCGAATAATACTTCGTTTGGAATTCTTGATCATTTACCAAACGATTTTTTTCAATAACCATTCGCTTCTCTTCTGAAGGTTTTCGCTCATTTAATTCGCTGATTCTCTTCCTCTGTGTTGCTGATTATGGCTCCAAATATCGAAAAAGGAATGTTTTTTCTGGAAACAATGTTTCCCTCGCTACGTTCCATCGTCTTCAGACGTCGTGTTTTTCCTGTGTGTTTCGTTTCTCAATGAAAAAGCGAAGCTAGGAGGGGCCCGCTTTGCTGAAAGCGAAACCGCTGCAGTTTTTTTAAATTAAAAAATTTGCCCGGTGCACACTTGCAATGCCGTAGGCATTGCGTGCTCAATCTCGCGTTTTGAGATGCCGTAGGCATCGAATGCGCAGGAGACCTATAAAAAACTCACTGCTCATCTTAAACAGTGTTTGGCGACGGCAAATAAAATTGCGCCAAAGAAAATTGGCGAGAAAATAGTACGCACCCTAAACGCCAGGTTTACAGAGGTTCGGTCAGTAAATAGATTACAGGGTCTATTCTGGTACTCCCGGTTGGGGTTCCGCACGTTGTCGAAGTGGAACCCAACCCAACCGGGGGTACCAGAATAGACCCCTACAAACCGATATGGCAGTTCGGAAATTAGTGGTAAATTATTTCCAAATATGACAATAGGTGGCAGCACGATTCAACTTGGGATGTAACGAATAGTGATTTGACCGAATAGCCAAATACCGAATATTCGGCCAAATTTCAGCCGAATACCCGATTTTTGAAAACATTTAACTTTTGATTGTAAATGAAATATTTTTCGAATTTTAAATCAAAAAAATTTAAGATGAAATAAAATTGATTTTTTACTATTTGTATATTTGAAGAAATGTTGGTAGTTAATACCTTTATATATATTTGTAATATTTTAAATACCTTAATTCCAATAATAAGAAATGAGAAACTCCCTTCATTTTGAGATTGCTTCGAAGAAATAAAAGACTCGTCATTGCAGACATGACAATGACAAGCACAGAAGAAAATTGAATGGACGAATTAAAATTTCCAGAAGTAAATTCCTATTTTGATAAAGGGTTAACCTGGAGTTTACGGTGAACGCCTACTTCGTTCCTCTTAGGATCGCCAAATCTTTTCCGCCAAGGACGGCGATGAGAGAACATTTGTTTTGGTTGATGTTTCTAGATGTTTTTAACTGGTGGCAAGCGCGCATGCACACAAATTGATCCTTTTATTGGTGTTTTGCTTATCGGGCTATATTGCGCCACGTTTCGATTGGACTGTTTTGTTCAACTCTTCGATGCGATTGGTTGATAAATTCGAATTTGAATAAAACTTCGTTTGGAATTCTTCGGATGGAATATCGGTTCAGTACCGTGTATGTTATTCTGTGTGTTTCGTTTCACAATGAATAAGCGAGACTACGATTATTCCGCTAAGCTGAAAGCGAAGCCGCTGATGTTTCTTTTAAGTTAAAAAATTTACCCGCTACACGCTTGAAATGCCGCGGGCATTGCGTGCTCAATCTCTCGTTTTCAGGTGACGCATGAGCAAGAGAGCAATAAAAAGCGTACTGCACATCCAAAACAGTATTTGGCGACGGCACATGAAATTGCGCCAAGAAGAATTGGCGAGAAGCAGGCCGGCACCGTAAACTCCAGGTTTACCTGATAAAGAACTAATAGGTAGGAAGGAGTGTCCACTTAACAGGTGTGGGAAAAATTTCCAAGGTTCGCAACTTTAGCAAGAAAATATCTTTCAACACCTGCAAGCATTATAGAGTGACCATTTATTTCCTGAAGTTGGTAATATATATGAAACCATAAGGAACAGACTTCTATAAATGATATGCAAAATTATTAACCTTCCATTATGATCCCAGGAAGGAATTTGATTGACACGCCTAGACGCCACAAAAAATATTGTGTGGGAGATCCTCTATATCTCGGTAACTACATATGTTAAAAATTTAACTGATATCTTATTTTAGAGATAAAGGGTAACAACAGAAGTTACAAAAAAATTAGAAAATCGGAATTGTAGTTCAGTGACTACTGAGTCGCAAAATTCTTTTTTAAATGTGTATTTAAAAGCACATTAAAAAATATTATCCTGAATATATTCGGTCGAATATCTGTTCAGTATTCGACCAGCCGAATAGTTCCAAAATATTCGTTACATCCCTAAATCCAACGGAATAATATTCATTTCGAATTTATGAGACAACAGTTGTATACATGCTCAGCTGAATTTAAAAATAGCGACTGCGCTAGTAGAAGAGCAGCGACTGAATGAAACTTCTGAATGAAAATTATTTGGATAACCTCCCATTGTGGTCTCAGGAAGGAATTTGATTGACACGCCAAGACGCCACAAAAAATGCTGTGTGGGAGATCCTCTATATCTCGGTAACTACATATGTTAAAAACAAAACTAATGTCTTATTTTAGAGATAAAGGGTAACAACAGAAGTTACAAAAACAAATTGAAAATCGGAATTGTAGTTCAGCGACTACTGAGTCGCAAAGTTGGGCAAAAATACGCATGAATTTGTGACGTCACACGCATGAGGTGCGCGCGCACAATTGGCCTGACGCTTGTCACGTTTTCGCGAGCGAGATTTCGTGATTGAGTTGAAAAATTTATTTCGACAAATTTATACAATAATGGCTCCAAATGTAAATTTACAAAGAAGGAAACGCCAACGAGATGCCGAACGAGATATAGTGAAGTTAAGAGAGGAATTGTTGAAGCAGGAGAAGCAACAAAAGAAACAGCAGGAAAAAGAACAAAAGAAGCAACAGGAGAGGGAATGAAAGAAACATCAAAATAAGGAACGTTTGGCCTTATTTGCAAAAGAGAGATGTAAAAGATATTATGAGAATAAGAAACATTGTCAAGAACTCATGTATCCGGATCGTCCTGATGTACCGTCGCTAGAACCGATAAGTGAACGTCTAATATCTCCCCGCTTGCTATTCATACAATTTCGACGGTTTAAATCTGAAGGCTACTCTGTTGTTGGACAAGTAATTAATGTTCCAGTTGAGTTCAACACAATGGTACAGCATTTGCCGAGAAACTTGGATGATGATCAAGCATTCAATGTGAACATCAAGAAACATCTAATTCATAAATCAATTTACTGAGTGGTGTAGTGAGAAAACGCGTTGTTAGAGCTTCGTTGGAGTATTTGCTGGAGTATTGGAGAGTTGGTAACTTCAAGAAACAATAGTATCGCGAGTAACTTGAGAAACAAAAGAGTACAGCGAGCAACAAAGAGAATCCGAGAAGCTTCGAGAAACAAAAGAGAATCGCGAGTAACAAATAGAAACCGAGAAACTTCGAGAAACAAAAGAGTCACGCGAGTAAAGTAGTCCTACGCCTTTAACATCAGCGGCTCTTTGAAAAAGACAGCCTGACGTCCTTTTATTAAAATAATAAATGCAATGAAATGTAATTCCGCAAAATTCTTTTTTAAATGTGTATTTTAAAGCACATTAAAAAAATATTATCCTGAATATATTCGGCCGAATATCTGTTTAGTATTCGACCAGCCGAATATTCAGCAAAAGGGCCGAATAGTTGCAAAATATTCGTTACATCCCTAAATCCAACAGAATAATATTCATTTCGAATTTATGAGACAAAAGTTGTATACATGCTCAGCTGAATTTAAAAATAGCCACTGCGCTTGAAGAGTGTACGGTAAAAGAGCGGCGACTGAATAAAACTTCGAAATATTCAATTTGGTCGAAATCCACTAGTCGATACCTATTTATATCGCCAACGAATGCCAACTCATCAATGCCGAAAGCCAAGAATGGCGACTTGGCTTAGGTGCCGAATACCATATAGTTGTCGAATATTCGTTACATCCCTAAATCCAACAGTATAATGTTCATTTCGAATGTATCAGATAACAGTTGAATACATGCACAGCTGCATTTAAAAATGGCGACTGCGCTTCAAGAGTGTACGGTAAAAAAGTAACGACTGAATGAAACTTCGAAATTACCTATTCGATACCTATTGATATCGCCAACAAATGCCAACTCATCAATGCCGAAAGCCAAGATTGGCGACTTGGCGTAGGTTGGCGATATGAAGGCGCACCGACAAGTGCATTTCGACCAAATAGAATTTTTGGTATGCGACCTTTTGCATATCAGCGAGAATATGGAGGTTTCCAAATCTGGAAATCCTATATAATTCTATTAATCTTGTTTTAATTTTAAAAGACAGTTTTTTAAAGAATCAGGCAGGCTTGGATAGTTGACATTTTTGATTTTGCTGAAATTTTCAGGATATGTTCTTCATGCAAAACTATCAGACACGTTTTTTTTATTTTCGCAAAAAAAATTTTCCTTTAGTTTTGGGGAGCCAAAATTGAAGGTCGTCCATGATTTTAAGAAAAACATACCAAATTACATAAGGCAATACTTTCTGTGCCTAGAGTGAACCATGGCAGTGGCAATTATTTCGTGTTAAACTAATTCCACACTGACTGTTAGGACATAAAGATTTATGGTTGATTCTTGGCACAAACGCCAAAGGTCAATCAAAATTCTATGAAAAATGGTTTTTTTCTGAAACTTTGACGTCAAAATCTTCTGGTGCCAACAGTGAACCACAAAGGTATATATTTCAAAGAATACATACTAATGAGATATACCGAAAAAAGGTAATATATGTGTGGTTGACTTTTGCTGTACAAAAATATTTGACTTTGAAATTGCAGAAAACACAGCATTGCGTGACTTTCAAGGTCATTCGCTGCTTGCACCTGGAGTTACTAGGTATGAAATTCGCCGGAGAAGAACCCTTTTGTATAGCAGAAACAAAATCAATTCAAAGATCTATGACAACTTATTCAAGTTTTATATAATGCGGCTCTATACTTTGTGCAGAACATGTGTTTTGTGGCACTTGTTAAAAAATGTCGATTGCTATTTCAATATTTATTACTATTTTATGTAAAAATATTACATGAAAATTTCTTTAACTAACTGAATTGCTCTCTGGACATAATATACAATTAGAACAAATTGAAAATCGAGTACTGCAAATACTCATTGTATGACAATACCTCCTTTTAAACTCCCGTGAGTACTATATTATACAATGCTAACTATGTAACAGAAAGAATGGCTTGTCCAAAGCAAATTATTTAACAGCTAAATTATTTATATTGCATCAAAGCATTATCAATTCTGTTTACTTGTATATTTACTTGTACCTTTTGAGTACACGACTTCTTCACAAATCAGAAGCCTCTTCAGCAGGATGTCAGATCTGCATAAAGGGGGTACATTAAAACGACCAAGTACAGGTTAAGTAAAAGCCAGCCTATTATCTACGCCAATAGGCCAAACTGTATATCACCAACAGTTATAATAAAAATAACCTTATACCATCAATCTAGGGCTTAACCCTCTGAGCTGTTTGCTATTTTGATGTACTAGCTTCCAAGTCTTGAAAATTTGCTTTTAAATTGAATAATTTCACCTTTATTGCATTTAGTAAAGTCTCTGAAATCTTAAGAATGTTTTATCCATAGTAGTTTAAGAAATTATATATACGAACATGAATACCTGCTTCTGAACTCAATATGAGAAACAGAAAAATACGTCTGAAACGCTTAGAGGATTAAAAAGAAAAGAAGCTTCCATGATATTCAAGAAATCATTTTCACTTCTTTTAAGTCGTTTACCAAATTAGACGCCAAAAGTGTACACACACAATTAATTATTTGGTTGAAATCTAGAAGTTGGTACACACTCTTAAAATGGCGCCAAGTCGCCAAAGCTAATACAGTTAATACCTGCATATAGCTTTGGCGACTTGGCTCCAATGATATGCAACGGTCAACGTTCTACTTTGGCGATTTGGCAGCGTTTTAAGAGTGTGTATCAACTTATAGATTTCAAACTTTTATTAAAACACAATTATACACAAGATTTCAACCTATGCAAGTTATTAATTTAAAAAAATGTTTGAATTTATACACAATCGCAGAGGAAATATGAAGCATCAATTTCTACTCCAAATATGGATGAATTGTATCATGACAATTGAAATCAAACATTTATTATTATTATTATACTTACCAACACAAATCCATCATTCTTCAGCATTTTCTTTTCTTATCAGAAATCAAAGCGAATAGTTGTTAAAGTCTTACTTCAAAGAATGTAACTTCAACGTATTCATTTAATAAAGTTTTATCCCTTCTGTCGGAGTGTATAGCTCGGTTAAATCATAATGCAGCGGGCTTTTGCCAGCGTCACACACACATGCAGGTCAGACATTATTTAAAAAGGAAATGTTTGTGACTTGTGCATTTTTCAAATTGCTCATCAATATTGGAAATATTTTTTATTGAATTGGTGTCTTTTGTAGGTTTCACGTTCCACTTCAGTAAAGGTTTGGAAATCCTTTTACTTATCATGCCACCATAATGTTGTCTTGGATAAATTTTCGGCGAGGCGGTGCAACTATAAAAGAAAGGTCCGAAAAATTTAAACAAGAAGGTTTATTTCCTTAAATTAATTAATTTACTTAATTCTTCCCGTTACAAAGTTTCTTAAAATAAGGTGGAAATTTGAAAATACTTTGGCTTCTCGATTGATAAAAAAGTGGTAGAAATCCAGGAGTTGGTACACACTCTTAAAATTGCGGCAAGTCAGCAAAGCTAATACAGGTCATACCTGCCTACAGCTTTGGCGATTTGGCTCCAATGATATACAGCTGTCAACGTCTTGATTTGGCGGTTTGGCAGCGTGTTAAGAGTGTGTACCAGCTTCTAGATTTCGACCAAAAAAGTTTTAAAAAATTAAATTTTTATACGGCCCCAATAGTTCAAAAATGTACACATTCATCACTCTTCTATCTGCAAAATTCCAGAGATATTAGAAGGCAAATTTATTTACTTAGACCACTTTTTAGACCGCATTTTAATACCGCTGATTGTTGTTAGATCGAGTAATTCCATGTGCAATTCAGAGATATTACTAATATAATAGCCCAGATCTCTCGGTAACGCTCTGACGTCAATAAAACTCGCGCCATAGCACTGCGAGACGTCAAACAGCATTATTTCATTGGTAGAGAACCTAAATTTCAGTAATTTTAAATTTAAAAGAGTAATTGTCGTTCTAATTTCAAATTTAATAGCTCTAAAATAGTGAAATAAAATTTTCTATCGATTGATATAGAATCTACCTCGCTATGATCAATAGTTCTCGGGAAATTTTAAATTATATTAATCCTATATTTCAAATTAATTTCCGTTTTAATAGAATGTAGTAAATCACGTCAGTGGTATATTAGGCGCGTGATATAGTTTGGACGCCACGATGCATTTCACGGATGGATACCACTTGCATTTTTTGGACGCCACGATGATTTTTTGATTAAAGAAATGTGCAAATAAAAAATATTTCCTGTCATAAAACATATGTTTATTTTATTTGTTTTCAATCAATGTTAAACATTTCTCTCGCATATATATCTATTTAAACACGTCAAATTTGACGGGAAATTTCTCGAATGAAGAGGCAATTTTCACCCGCGATACAATGACGGGTGATTTTCTAGTTGCAAATATATCAATAAGCTATTTAAAGGACGGAATCAGGAAATAATAATGCATTTAACTCTTATCAACTTTTAAAAAATGGATAAATAATCTATTAATAGAAATATATGCAGAAGTGATTCACATTATGAACCTTCGACAAATATCCAAAGCAATGGCGGCTTTTCTGTTCGCAAACAATCCGTGCTGTTTGTGACTGTATTTATATGAATTATATTTAAGAAAATTGCAGTCGTGTCGTGTTTCCTGTGACTGACTTCTAACAGAAGAAAACGAATCCGTTGTAACCAGCAAAGTTTCCGTTGAGGCAACAGGAAAGTGAATTCGAAACCAAAAACGAATCCGTTGTAACCAGCAAAGATCCCGTTGAGGCAACAAGAAAGTTAATTCGAAACCTAAAAACAGAGAAGCCGAAGAAAAGCAAACTAAGAACGCGAAGGCGAACCTTGGGGAAAATGAGGGGGGTAAAGGGAACCAGCGGGAGTGGTCTCTCCTAAACTTTCTCGTATACTCCCTAACACATGTGGAAGAAAAATAAGCTAAAAGGCTGTAAAACGCATCAAGCTTCTCTAGCACAATTGGAGAAAAAGATGTAATAGAATATCCCAGGTACATCGCCAGAGTGCTTTAAAAATGAAACCAGCGGGTTAGGTTATATTAACGTCCCGTTTTGAAGCAACACGAGGGCTATTTAGGGACGGAACTCGTAATATTGAACCACGGTCAGATGATGAGGACGACGCCTGAGCTGGCACCGCCTCTCCAAATTTCCGCGCCACACCAACGGGACGGCGTTTGGCCACTACGTATGACTTAGCGTGCAGTAGGCCCCATACACTGCGGATCTTCAGTGGAATCGGGTTTCGAGCCTGCGACCTTCCGGTCCCGAGGTAGAGACCTTACCTCTAGGACCCCGCGGCCTCATGAAACCAGCGCGAGTGACCTCCCAGAAACTTTTTCGTATACGACCGGAAATGTGGGGTGGGTAAACACCCAGTAGCTAAACATTCTTGGGGTATTTACCCAAGGCCTAGTTATTTTGAGAAAAGAATTATGAATGGTGATTTACAATGAAACATATCAACTTCAGGAATTCCTGAAACTTAATATTTTGCAAAAAGAATTGCGTATGTTCTCAATTTTTACGCGCGCTGAGGTACCACAACTTAATTTAAATTTTTTGAGTAATAAATCTTACTACAGATATCACGCAAGATTTCACCATACCTTCCCTCTGGAGAATGTCAGAACGAAGTTTCGACTCGGGTTGCCATAATTTCCGAAGCGCCTGCTTGCGGCTCGCTACAATTTCCTTCATAGATTGCCAAGGTCAAACGCCTACCATACTAACTTCAGTAAAGCAAGAAAGCGATAATACAGACCTACAGACAGTCAAGCCTTTGTCGGATTTGGCCCAAAATTTTATACGGACCCACATTCACGATGATAAAACTGTGTACCAAATTTTATCCATCTAGCGATTCAAGTTTTTGAGTTATTGTGTTCGCATGACCGCGGACAGTCAGACAGGCAGAGTTCCTGTAGACGGATTTTGTCCAAAATTTGAAAGAAACCTACAAATTATATGTAGAGATCACATACCAAATTTGATCCCCGTAGCTATAAATAGTTTTCGAGTTATCGTGTTCACAGGCAGACACACAGACATAATTCCCAAGTTGTGTTTTTCGGACTCAGGGAGGTCTAAAACGTGGAGATTCGTCAAAATCTCGAGTTCGAATTTTTTGACGATTACAATACTTTCTCTTTGTATACTTCGTATACGAGAAAGTAAAAATTAACTACTATGATTCATTCATATTTTTCGCATTTTTTTGGTAAATTGCAAAGACTGGTGGTGAACGCGCGGTTTTTTAACCTATCTACAGAGATCAAAGGCGTCAAACGACGAATTGCGTTATTAAATAGTTTTTTTGCCAGAAATATATTATTTATTTTGAATTTTGTTTAACTTGGAAAGGAAGGTTGGTATGTAGAGAGACTGGTGGTGAACGCGCAGTTTCTTAACCTATCTACAAAGATCGAAGGCGTCAAACTACGAATTGCGTTATTAAATAATTTTTTGCCAGAAATATATTATTTATTTTGAATTTTGTTTAACTTGGAAAGGAAGGTTGGCATGTAGAAAGTTCGCTCCGGGCGGCAAAAGTTGTAAACGTGGCTGGGATTCAGAGTTTCCCCTGCAAGCAAACCAGCGGGAGTGGTCTCCCCTAAACTTTCTCGTATACTTCCCCAAAAAGAAGCTCTTTCCCCTCCCCCCGCGTGGATAAAAAAATTCGAACCTACTGTAACCCAGAATCCATCGTATTGTTTTCATCATTGTAGATTAAAGTGATTGTAAAATATTTAGGTAAAGAATCAAATTCAAAGAGAGGCGTACCGATTAAAAAGCAACTATCACACACTGCTAGTTTCCACTCTTGTCGGCTCAAGGACAAAGTGACCTAATCTTTCCGCGTGCACAGAGATTGCTACCAGTACGCATGCGTATGGAGAAACGGAATAGAAAAATTAATTATGCAATTTGAACGCCTTTTATTTAACCGATTGAAACGAAATTTGGGCACAGATCTATAATTAATGTTAGCAACCGTCATACCAATTTTTATTTATCTAAGCCAAAGTGTTCAGGAGATATAATTTTTACAATATGTGATTATACAGTCCGACAGACAGACAGCCCTTCCATAGATTTGGTCTAAAATTTGATACGGACCTACATTCCTGATGAGAAAACTGTGTACCAAATTTTATTCATCTAGCTATTCCAGTTTTTGAGTTATAGTGTTCACGCAGACAGACAGATAGACAGACTTCCCGTGGACCGATTTTGTCCAAAATTTTATAGAAACCTACAAATTATATGTAAATATCACATACCAAATTTCAGCCCTGTACCTGTAATAGTTTTCGAGTTATCATGTTCACAGACATACAGACTCACAGACAGACATAATTCCAAAATTGTGTTTTCCGGACTCAAAGAGGTCTAAAACGTGGAGATCCGTCAAAATCTCGAGTTCGAATTTTTTTTGACGATTACAATACTTTCGTACAATACTTCGTATACGAGAAAGTAAAAATGACTTCCTAAGGTATCTACTACTACTACGTCTAAAAGACGGTTTTGGGTCGAAATTCACAAAAAAAATTTTATGGTTTTGCTTTAAAGCCCATTTATTTAGAAATCTGTTTAAATCTGGTTTTATTTTATTTTTACGATGAACAGAAACAGAGATATAGAACGTTTTATAAAACACGGTAACTAAAAACGAAACCGGAAGTTGGCTGTTTTCCGTAGTTATACCAAATACACGCACTCTGAAGTATAAATTGATTTGCTTTTTATTTATTTCAATTAATTATATACTCTATATGCAAGCTATGTCAATTTGAATTAGATTTTGATTTTCGGCAAGCTACTATGGACATTTTTGCCAAAATGCTCATTTGTGGAGTTGCAAAATTCACGTTTTGGAATTTCGATAGCCGAATTGTTGTTTAATGATTGATTTTATGGTTTTAAATGAGTATTTCATGAACTAGGAATAGTTCCTGGTCAGTATTTACTTTTAAATAGGTACTATCTTAACCTCAATAACCATAGTCACTTCTAAGAGACAGTCTTTGGCAGGGACAAAAAACAGTAGGAAAAAATTACGGGCTCTCAGAATTAAAAAATGTGATAAGATTCTGAATAAAGAAGGTATATTGACAAATTTCAAAAGGATTTAAATAAATATATTTTTAATGAAAAGCAAATTAAAACTTTAAATGCGTTTTATGAAAAACTTATATTTTGTCAAAAGTTACTTACGCAAAACACGTTATCTCAAAACATTAACTGTATATTTCCTTGAAATTTTGTATATATGTTTTCTTAAGTGCAATGAACTAGAGATATAGTTTTGAGATCAATAGTTTTTGATTTACAGCTGCTTAATGTTGATTATACCTATGCATTTTGTAAAATTTTGAATAAGAGAATACTCGCTTGGCCATAACTTTCCTGTAAATGCAAGTATTTCTTAGATCCTAGTTCATTGCCTTCACCATAGCTATAAATGTACTGTGCAGAGAAATAATTTGAATATATGGAGTAGAATTTCTTCTAGAGTGTTTTGCTTCTTGAACTAATTTTCCCATTTTTTACCTAAATTATCCCATTTTACTGAATCCCAATTGACAGCAAATTTCCTGACTGGTATTAATCATTGTTTTGAATCATATTGAGTCAGAAAATGAGCTGAAATTGCAAATTAAAGCGCTTTTTCAAAAATTCGTTCCCGCACGTAGTCAGATACCTAAAAAACTAATTATGAGCTGAAGTTTCCCTGAGGCAGTAGGAAAACAAGGATTGCACTTCAAAGAAATCGCAATGTTGTGCCTTCACCATAGTTGTAAATGTGCTGTGTCGAGAAATAATTTGAATATATGGATTAGAATTCCTTCTAGAGTGTTTTGCTTTTTGAACTAATTTTCCCCATTTTTTACCTAAATTATCCCATTTTACTGAATCTCAAGTGACATCAAATTTCCTGACTGGTATTAATCATTGTTTTGAATCATATTGAGTCAGAAAATGAGCTGAAATTGCAAATTAAAGCGCTTTTTCAAAAATTCGTTCCCGCACGTAGTCAGATACCTAAAAAACTAAATATGAGCTGAAGTTTCCCTGAGGCAGTAGTAAAACAAGAATTGCACGCCATAGAAATCGCAATGTTGTGTACCAGAAGTTGGAAGAGAAACTTCCACCTTAAAAGCGGCATGCTGATTCAGTGTTGTGCAGGGCATGCTGACAGATAGTTTGTTGCCGGTTCCTCTTTTGATTACATCAGGAGAAAGGGGATTTCACCAAAACAATACATGTGTTCATATTTCGATCTCTACACAATCCTGTTTGAAATTGAACGGACCTTTTCAATGGCAAATTTGGAGTCTCGACCTGAATCCCACAGAAAGCCTTTCTGTCATTCTGTTTCGAGATGTTTACAAGAACGGGCGACATTAAACAATAAAAACAACAATTAAAAGTTAATGGAACAAAATTGACACGGACACCTTTCAAACTCTGTCTGGTTCTATGAATCTACTATTAATACAAGCAAAATGAAGTTTCAACATGACTTAATATAGAATAAAACATATTGACTTTATACTTTTTCTAACCACAGCTGCATAGATAATTTCTTTAATTTCTTATACAATATTATATAATGTAATTGAACTTAAATGCATTTTTGTTTTGACTTCTTTGCATCACGAGGTATCTTTGAATTTCAGAAATATTTTCAATCCATAAAAATAGTGTATATATTTCTAGTCTTATGTCATGTATATTTGCGGCATTATACTTTACTCCAAGCTTTAGTATGTCCCCTCGTGACTAAATCTCCACTGTAAAATGTGAGTTCCGATGAATGAACTTCCTACGTCTTGTTGAGTCAATGTCACGTAGAGTTGCTGCACTTTGCTGTCTAAAAGGAGGTCCTACATGATATTAGAAAATATTCCATGAATTTTAGCACTTATATACACGTATTACATTAAAAATAAACAAAGGAAGCCTTGATATTTAAAGTATTTATTTTTATATAATTCTTCCACATAAATAGAAGTAAAACATTTTGTTCGATAACATCAAGATAGCTACTCTTTTTAAAAGCTACAGATAGGTTTTTGGAAGGATGAGATAAGTTTAAATATCTCCTACATATCTATGATTCCTTGCAAGAACACATGTAAT
This sequence comes from Araneus ventricosus, assembly GCA_013235015.1. Lineage (NCBI taxonomy): Eukaryota > Metazoa > Arthropoda > Arachnida > Araneae > Araneidae > Araneus > Araneus ventricosus. The sequence goes on along the minus strand of BGPR01015903.1, from coordinate 12,954 downwards.
CTTTATTTATCGTTAGAGTTTTTATATTAAGGTTTTATATTAAAAGGTGAAAACTGTTTTCAGAATTTGTATCTCTTTTTCCGTAAAATTGTAATTCACATGAGAAGCTTTTAATATTTCTAATTAACTGGGGGCAAAATCCAGCTTTTTAAATATATAACTGTTTTATTCAAAAAGTGGTAAAAGTTTATAATTGTAAACATCGATATAACGATGTGACAAATCAGGTTTTTCACGCCATCACCGCAAATAAGTCGCAAAGTGGTGAGATATAAAGTAAATAAATTAATTTATATCTTCCGCTCCCGCAAGGACCTTACGATTGGAAAATCAAAAAAGCCAAAATGTTTTGTGGGAGTACAGTCTTTTCCTATGGATTATGAAGCGAATTCAAGGCTTGGATGACCAACGAACTGTTTGAAAACTGGCAAAATGCATTGGACCGGAAAATGGCTCGTCCGAAACGCAGGTTAGTTCTTTTCATCAACAACTGCAAAGCGCATCCCATCGCAATCATATCGCAGTCGAAATCTAAAAAAATAGAGTTTATGCCCCCAAACACAAATTCTAAGTTGCAACTCTTAGGCCAAGGAATTATCCACAATTTCGAGATAAAATATTGCCATTAGTGGTAAAGAAATACATTGCCGAAATCGATGAAGGAACCAAACCTGTTGTAAACGTATTGCAGGCAAAGAGAATGACAGTTAAAGATTGGAATTGTGTTAAGGCGAAAGCAATTGCGAATTGTTCAAAAAAGTCAGGCTTCCTAAAGAAAGATGAAGTCAGCAACTCTAATGATGTCGAGAAAACTCTCAATGATACACATGCTGTTGATTCAATCAATGAAAAATGGCGCCTTATTTCTAATGCATTGCTGGTGGACCCATTGACAACATTCCAAGATTCCGACGAAATTTTCCAGAATGTGAAAATCTACTGAGATTTAATAGATGCAGACATTGTACGAGAAGTTAGATCGCACTCAGAAGAAGAAGATTATGATTGAAAGTGCGAAAATCCTCCATAGATAACTTTGAAAGAAGCTTTATCTTCATAAAAACAATGCGTGCATTTATTGAATCGAGGCCGGAGATGACAACAGACACATTTCGAACTTTCTCACATTTGGAAAATGTAATTGATTCCGAAACAAATCGAAATGCAAACTAAACTGTTTTGGATAGATATTTTAAACAAAGCAGGGTGAATTAATTCATAGAGTTTACTTGTATTTGTTTTTACCAAAACAGCTTTTCTTTAGGATTTTCGATATATCGAATTTTAATACACTTCCATTTGAGTTCGAGATAGCGAGAGTTGTCTGTACATGTTTCTATTCCCCACAGATTTTAGAAATTTCTATCTTCTAAAATTATGTTTACAACATAGCTGGATTTGTTTATTTGCCTATATTTCTAAAGTTTCTGAGATATAGTATAATATTGTTTTAATTGACTCTTCAGAAGCCAACGCGGATAAGTCCGTTTTTCGATGTTTTCTGGGTTTTGCAAATTTTGTTAAATTTTTGTTTGTTTAATTAATACCATTATTTTTATTTCTTAAATGATTCACTCGTTGCTTCGTTAGAAGAATTTATATACTTTCACTAAACAAATTAATAAAATAAAAAAATAAATTATTGTATTAAAAAACATGAATTTTCACAATTTGTTTTGGACTTATTCGCATTGGCTTCTGAACGACTCAGTTAATTAAATAATTATATTCATTACATTCGTATTATATGGCTTAGTTTTATTCAAAAGAAAAGTCATAAGATCTCTTTCGGTACTCTAAAAAAGTAAGAACAAGCATATGTACAATTGCAACAAAAATTTTATTCCCCAGTGGTATTCTTTCCATTATTATAATTTTAATAATATTATTAATTATATTGAAGATAATTTCGATTTATTAATTTTTATTATTATTTTTAAAATAAAAAATTATTTTATGTAATGAATATTAATCAAACTCATTTAAATTAATATTTGAATAGCCGTCTGCGGTGATCAGTTGCTCACGCGTAATTTTAATGGCCTGTGGCAATGCTTGCAACGTGGGGAATAGGCGGTTGTACAGGCTGAGGGATCCTGTCAATGTTTTATACTGCGAAATATCTCGAAAATGGAGGTTAGTAGGTATCAGGCGACCGTGATATCACATCTAGGGATAAAAAGCTTTCATATAAAATAAATATTGTTGAAATCGGTCTATTGATTAAGGCTGGGTGACTGTCTCATGGTTTTGCCAAATTATTTTGAACATATAGTTTTCTTATAACATTTAATTATTAGCAATAATTCATAATTAGAATTAATATTTCATATCAGTTTTTAATATAGATAATGGGAGAGATTTTCAGCAAGTACTGTATCTATGAATTAAACATTACTTGCTGATTCTGTAGAGTTGAATATTCCCACTGTAGAATTTTCTATTTTTTGGACTGTTTTCCTTTTTCTCTGTTCCGCTTTTGGTTTATTAATGAGTTTATGTTATCTGGTTTTCAATGATCGTTTCTCGCGTATTTGATTCAATTTACTGAACACAATATATTAACTGAAGTGTTCAGTGATGAAATTGCTTATTCCTGGCCAAATGCCTGCCTTAAAAGATATCTTTTTCATCATCAAGCAATTTATAGCAACTCTTTGCAGTTATGGAATTGAATGTTTAAATATATTATCATAAAATTTAAGTTTTCCTTGAAAACATGTTCAATCAATTTACCCATAAAATTCAATCAAAGTTAAGATGTTATACAATATTTTTGATAGATTCAGGTAATTTTACATGCAATAAAGTTTTAATCAAATTTTCAGAAACTTCTAATGCGCTTACTGATCTTAATTTTTGCAAAAATTGACATGTAAATCTAGATGATTTAATTCCAGTGATTAAACGGTGAATTATTGAATTTTCACTTTCTTTAAATAAATTCAAGAGCCTTGTTTTGGAATCGGAATATTTAGTTTTTCTGCAACTGCTTATGATATTCCATACATTTTCAAGAAATTAAGTAGTTAAATATCATTTATTCTGCGGTCATATCGCTAATTTGAATGGAGCGTACAAAATATCCTCAATTCTTTACACTGTTGCCGACAAAATTAAATATAATAATAAATGTTATGAAAAAGATATTTATAAAAAAAGTTAAATGCTGAGTGAGCCAGCCAATACAAGTTTTTGATAAAAGTTTATATACATATATGAAATTTACCTATTCTTATCAATTAGGAAATCGAAAATTTAAACTTCACACTAATATGGCAATGATTCGGTGTGCATTCTAAAAGGTAGAAATCTAAGTGCCTTGTTTTGTGTGTAGAGGCTGGCAGCGTTGCGGTCTTTTATTAAACTTCGGAATTTGACCTCTGGTACTTCTTCTATGTGTATTATCTCTTTTGGACGAGATTTGTGTTAAGTTTACTTACATTAAAAACCTGACTTTATTTGCATCACTTTTTGACTTCCGCATCGAAGATTCCATAGACTTAGCATTACAGTGGAAATAGGAAGGTTAAGGTGGTCGACGAATATAAACAAAGCAGAACATTCGTTTATACCATACCAATTAAGTTGGCATACCGATTATTTTTCTCCAATTCTAACATCGTTTCCCCTGTTGTCCAATAATTGAGATGTATAAAACTGATAAATGTTTTTCCTCCCACCTATCTTCAAATAGAATACATTCATACATGTAACAAGTGGCGCTGAAACCTCAAAATCAGAAGAAAATGAAACCACTTCGTTTATTTCCTAGTTTCGCCAAAAGATAACGAATTTAACGTTTATTTCTAGCCCGGACATAAAAGACCAAGCTTTATATTAAAATACTTTTAGAAGTACTTCGAAACTGTTGTCCTATTTTTGGGAAAATTATATATAGAATAAGTTGGAAATAAAATAGTGGTAGAGCTCTTAAAGCTCTTTCATTCACATCCAATTTTTTTTCTATTTCCTATCTCTGTCAAATAAATTATATGTGAATGATTCTGAAGAATTTTTGTTCTAGTAATACTTACTGAATTCTTTCGTAATCAAAATTGTCAGTCTGAAACGGGCGTTCAGTACAGAATTATTGTGCTCTTCTCAATTAATGAGTGTTCTTGCTATTTAATTTCCTTTATTGGAAAACAGCAATTTTTAGCATGGCAGTTGACAGTTTATGTAAAGAAACTTCTCGGATAACACAAAAATTATCCTACTAATATACTGCATAAAATGGAAAGTTAAAAAAGCAGTTTCGTTTCATTTCTTTCAAAATGTTTAAATATTCATCTGAAATATTTGAATCTGAAATGTCTCAATATTACTCGAAATCAAGTGCACCATGCATAAAAAAAAATCTACATTCAGATCACTGCTTTAATTCTGGTTAACAAATATCAAGAGTAAAGTAATGCTACAAGAAGTTTAAGTGTTCAGTTGAAAATCATCTAACTCGTAAAGATATTTTCTCGCGATACAAGTGCCATTTGAACGTTTCCATCTTGCTTCGCCATGATTTTTTAACCATATTATACATGTAATAGTATGCAACAACACTATATTTTGAAACGAAATACTGTACCTGTAAATGGTAATTTTAAAGAATAGGAGGCTCTTTCAATCTCGGTGTGTATTTGGAGAACTATGTACCTCTATTCGAAAAGTGATAGTCATCAAACTTCATTGTAAAATTTTTGCCAAAGGACAATAAATTATTTAACAAGCCTTTCAAAATAGTAGGAAAGAATTAAATATTAATAATAAGTCAAAAAGCAGGATTCTTTATTGTATAGCCACAGATTCCGAAACCCTGCGCCAGTCAGAATGATATTCATCAAAATAGGGGAAAGTAAAGAATGGAAGTGGAGATGTTTACATTTTATTTACCGTGATCTAACAAGGAACTGAGGAATAGAGCTCATCTGACTTATTGAGTGACACCCCTTTCCGGTGTAAAATCGTCCAAAAGTGCTAGTCTCGATATACATGGTTTGACAGTCCAATCCCTATCTTTATAAAGAATATCATGTTTTGGAAAATCAAATTTAATGAAACAGAAATGAGAGTCTTTAGCGAGTTCTAGAGTAGCGGCTGTAGCTTTGAGTTACTTCTATTGCAGTTCTGTTTTTTTTCTGAGTTGAAGAGCAAACACTGACAAGTCCATTAAACGTAATTGAAAGTAAAATGGTTACAAAAGTTAGAAAGATTATTTTGTGTTTATGAACTAAAATCTCGCTTTAAAAATTATCGAAACTAGAGGTTTCTTCAGTTACCCTTAAAATTTAATTCGATAGCATTGAATATCCAGAAAGCTGGTTGATAATGTCGGAGAAAAGGGATTTTTAAAAATACAAATATAAAAGATGTTTACAATGCAAAAGTATGCGAATGCAAATTTTTTAAACCCTTCTTAAACAAACAAAATAAAATAAAAAATAAATAGATTCAATTTCAGATGTTCTTAAAGAAATCATCCTAAACATTTTTTGCAGATAAATATTGTCCTCAAGGAGTAAATAATTCAAAATAAAATGCATATTCAGTTTTTCATTGTGCAGAAAAGTTGTCAATAGTTATTACAAATATATTCCTTTTAAACTTTAAAAAAAATTAACTGTTAAATGTACTTCATAAAAAGGGATTGTATTATTTATCATCAAATGAATTTCTCATTGGTTGATATCAAAAATGCAGGAGCAGTTCTCTAGGCTACTTTTCACTTTTAGGCAGATGCAATGAATTTGTTCTTTATAGTCCATTGCAATTAGACCAAAAAATATCAAGTGTTGTTTTTGGAAATAATAAATAATTAATTTATAATAATAAATAATTAATAATAATAATTTAATTAATTAATTGTAATAAATAATAATAAATTAATTATAATAATAAATAAATAAATAAATTGGAATTTATAAATAATTAAGTTATTAAAAAATTATTACATTAAATTACATATATATATGGCATAGTTTTCCTGTAATTTTAAAATTTTATTTATTTCTAAAGAAATAACACAAGAATAGATTATCCCAAAGAATGCCAAAAATGAAGGGATATATCATATTAGAATTCTCTGAAAAGGAATGTAAAATTCTTTTCTATTTCATCTCAAAATAAAAGTCTTTGGAAAATATTTGAACACTAAGAAGGACAATAATCTATTGAAGTGAGTTTCAGCACAAAGAATTTTATATATCTGGAATTAAACAAATTTTCACTTACTTTTAACAAAGTTGGGCTAAACGTTCTCGTGAGGAATTACTGATTGCTTGTTACAGAACACTTGGCCATATTTTAAACTAAATACACGTTAGTTTACTTCGTCAAACACTATTCTAAATTAAATTCCTTAAAATACAATACACGCTTTTAACGTTCTATGAGAATGAAATACCTAGCTCAGAAAACTACAGTGATAAATTCATTTCCCTAAAGTGAAGAAACAACAGTGGGTAAGAAACAATTTAGCACCTGAAATTTCATCGGAGATCTGAAAAGAAAAGGTGAACACAGTGATCCACAGACATCCTGCTGGGAATCCGTTCCTCCTCTGCAAGGCCAATAACCGCTTTAAAAAATCACAGCTATAAAAATCTCTTCGGAACTCATAAGATTTCATCCAAAGTTCCCGTATCGTGAATTTGAGTCTTCACTCAAATAAAGTCCATGTTTTAGAGAAATGAAGCCACTAGAATGAATCCCGAAAAAAGGACGATACGATTTTCATCGAGAAAATTGGGATAAGGGCAAACTTTTTTGCATATTTTTAAGTCTAGAAATAAGTGGATATTTATCCAAAAGTAGATTGTTACGAAACCAGACGTAAGAGGTTGTAGGATTTTCTAAACTAAATGACGTGCAGTATTTACATTTTCTCTCAGGGCTTCGGAAAATTTCTTTTGTTTTAGGATTGTGCGAAGTTCAGGTATGTTGAAGTGAAATTGGCTATATTTAGGGAAAAGGGTATAGGCAGTAGTTCATAAAAAAGCAGTTCAAATTCAAATGGGAGATAGTTCACGGAAGATGACATTTTTTTATTTCCCTTTATTATAAACAAATATGAGTGAAGAATAAAAATAAAGCAATATTGCATTAAAGCAAAACCGAGAATTATCAAAGGTTTAGGTTTTATACAGCTCTCTTAATTCATACTGAAATCACCCCAACGGAGAAAAAACATTTTGATGATCTGAGTGACGCACGTTCCAATATCGCTGAAGCTGGAGTCTAATGGCCATCGCGGGTCGAGGCCGAAATTTGTATCTTATACTTTGCCTTGTAAACATTATTTTTATTTAATGTTTAAAAAATCATTTTCTGAAATTATCAACCAGCGTCTAGAATACAATGCTACCCATTTAAATCTTAAGGGCATCTGAAGAAGCCTAGTCTGATAATTTTTGAAGAGATTTTAGTCTCATCAATAAGTACAAAATACCCCTTTCAAACTTCAAAATAGATTATATTCAATTACGTTTAATGGACTATCGGTGATTGCATTCCCAACCTGTGAAAAAAAAGCCCATAACTGCAGTAAGTCTCTGATACAGCCCTAGTCTAAAACCGGCAAATGATTTCCGGTTTCACAATTTGTTTTCCCAAACGTTATATCTATACTTATAAAAGGCAAAGTTTGTGTGTGTGCGTGCGTGCCTGCGTGTGGGATGTCAAGACGAATCTATCGCATTTCTACAAATCCTGAAATTTGGCAGGTAGTCTTAATGATATATAAATGTAACTCGAAGTCGGAATTTTAAAAAATTAATCTGAATTTTTTATTTAATGTTTTGTGTGGTTTAGTCATTTTGGTACGTTTATGGCTGTATCTTTTCTAATGATCGTTGAAAATCAACTCAATGACCTATCGAATAGAACAATCAATTTTCTTTCTAATGAATGGTTTTGCACTCTTCAAAACGGCAATTTATTGAATTGTGAGAAATTTTAAATAATAGTCAACATCGAAATTTTGTTTTGTTTGAATTTGGCATGACGTTCTAAAACACTATTATTTTCAATTTTTCAGCTATAAATGAAATCGTTCTGTCCTATTTGAAACAAGAACGTTAAAATAACATTTCTTTTTTTTTTTTCTTCATTAATTTCTTCCGGTCTGTTGAGTGATATTTTTCTACCGGGAGATCTTGTCCAGTGGCACTTGAACAATGCTGGCACCTTCATTCGACAGTGTAGAGCTCAGGTGCCGTCATAACTGATTGAATGATTGATTATTATTTTCGGCAGTATCTTAACGTATTTATTTGTCTCGCATATTTTGTCTATGTATAATAATGATTTTGACATTGCAATTTTTTAATATTATTTCTTGATTAACGTACCGTAATTGCTCCCTCCTTACATTGAAAATATCATTATCGCGAAAAAAAAATTAGCGGGAAAATCAATAATGCATATGTTTTGTTCTCAAAACTTTTCATGTCATCGGGTGGTTCTTCATTTTCTTTTGAAGTCCTTGAATCCGCAGGCAACGCCGTGTGCGTACCTGCTAGTTCTTCTTTTATAAAGATAGGGATTCTGATTTTGACTTATTATTTTGTATTTAATTTTTTTTCTGCACTATTAAAAAAGCCTTGTAAAATATTTTACTGTCCTTTAGCTTTTCAATGAAGTTTGTTGAATCTCTATTTTCGAATGGTGGTACATAGTGCCCAAATACAGACCCAGATTGAAAGTGCGCCTCCTATTATTTAAAATTACTATTTACAGGTACAACATTTTGTTTTCAAAATATAAGCGTTGTTAAGTACTATTACATGTATAATATGGTTAAAAGATCAGGACCAAGAGAAACGTTCAGCAGCCTGATATCGCGTGAGAAAATATCTTAGATGGTCAGATTTTCAACTGAACAATTGATCCTCTTGCAGCAATTCTTATCACAGATATTTCTCTGCGCCGAATTATCGCAGTCATCTGAAAGTAGAATTTTTTATGCTTTGGTGTACGATTTCTTGAATAATATCTAGATAAAGGTTCCTGATTCAAATATTTAGACAAATATTTTTAAATGAATTCAAAACGAAACTGCTTTCGAACTCTCCATTTTATATACTATATTATTAGTATGATAATTTTTTGTAGAACGGAGTAGTTTCTTACCAGCAACCGTCAACTGCTGCTGGGTAAAAAAAAAAAAATAGGTTTTTGCAATAAAGAAATTAAATAACAAGAACACTGGTAAATATACAGCACTTCACTTAACGCTTGTTTCAGACTGGACATTTTGCTTAAGAAAGAATTCAATAAGTATTACTGGAACAAAAATTTGTTTAGAATCATCCATGCTCAACCTTTCACTACATGGATAGGAAAGAGAAATAAACACAATAGATGTGAAATGAAAAAGAACTTTAGATCTACCACTATTTTAATTTCAACATAAACTATATATATATAATTATTCAATAAATGAATAAAGCGTTTTTTCACGTCATCTGGTATTTTAATATATGCTTGGTCATTGTCCGGGCTGGTAAATAAACGTTAAATTCTCATCTTTTGATGGGACTAGAAATAACCGACGCTGTTCCATTTACTTTGATTTTGATTGTGCGCCATTTATTGTCTTTATGAATGTATCATTTGATAATAGGTAGGAAGAAACAGGTTTATCAGAAATATACATCACAATTATTGTATGAAAACGATGTTAGAATTCGAGAAATCTTTTGTACGTCAACTTAATTGGTGAATAAGAATTAATTTTTTTTCATATACATCAAAACCTAACATTCTTATTTCCAAAATGGTAAGTCTATAGCATCTTCAAAGAGGAAAGCAAATGTAACGCAAATAAAGTCAAGGTTGTTAATGTAAGTAAACAAAACAGAGAACATGTAAATCAGAGATAATACAGAGAAGAAGTACCAGAGGTCTAATTCCGTATTTAATAAAAAGACCGCAACGCTGCCAGTTTCGATACAAAAACTAGGCACTTTCGATTTCTGCCTCTTAGAATGACACTGAAGCACCGCTGGCATTAGTGTATATAGTGTCATCATGTCCGATGTTCTAATTGAAAAGAAAATTCCATACGTTTATATATAAACTTTTGTATCAAAACTTGTAGTGGCTGGAGCACTCAGCATTACTTTTCTTATAAATATCTTTTTTTTTATAACATTTATTTGTCATTATTATTTAATTTGATCGGTACAGTAGAGATTGATACTATTTTGCGCTGCTCAATTCAAAATAGTGGCATGATTGCAGAACTAATGAAATTTAGTTCCTCAATTTCAAATAGATCCCAATATTTTTTGAAAAGGTAAGGAATATCATAAGCAGATAGGCAAACTAAATATTCGGATTCCAAAACTAGAATCTTGTACTTATTTAAAAGAAAGTAAAATGCAAAATTCAATGTTTAATCACTGGAATTGAATTAGGTGATTAAAGCTTAATTCTCAAAAAAAATTATGATTAGTAAGTACTTAGGAAGTTTCTGAAAATTTGATTAAAAAATTATGGCATGTGGTTTATTTACCTGAATCCATCAAAGATATTAAAAATATCTACATTTTGATTGAATTTTATGGGTAATGATCTCAAATATGTTTTCAAAGGAAAACTTAAATTTTATAAATGATTAATAATAGACATTCAAACTATTGATTCTAGATTCCAATAACAGTAAAGAGTTGTTAAAATTGCTTGATGATGAATAAGATATCTTTAAATGAAGGAGTTGGTCAGGATTAAGTACTTCATCACTGAACACTTCAGTTATTATATTGTGTTCAGCAAACTAAATCAAAATACACTTAAACGAGCACCCAAACGATACAACATAAACTCATTGTCAAACTAAAAGCGGCATAGAGAGGAAAAGGAAAATGTCCAAAACAGAATATTCTACAGTAGGAACATTTAACTCGAGACTATCAGCAAATTTATGTAGAGATATTTAAACTTTCCTTGTCGTTCCACAATATAATAAATAAATTGAAGCCTTGAAGATTGTTGAGGCCATCACTGGAGAGAGAGAGGGCTTCCAAGGAGAAATTGAAAGTGCACTATGCGGTTTTTTCCGGTCAGTGACAAAACGCTGAAGAGAAGAGAATAATGGAAAAATACAAGATATGAAAAGAGTTTCTGCTGTTTCCGTAGCAATGATGGGGAGGGGAAATGAGTACGAAGGACTACGAGATTCTTGCCAATAAACTAAGGAGAGAAAAGAAAAAGGTGTTTCATCGCCGGTCCGGTCAGTAGATTAACGAAAAACAACGAAAGACGCTTCCGTGAGAAACGGTTTTATTAAATAGAAAGTGTTATAAGTATTTGACTTGAAAAATATTTTATCCTTGCAATGTTGGTTATCAACTATCGTTTATCTAAAAATCTTAATCAAAAATGTAAAATGGACATGAAATTGATAAAAAAAAAAGTAAGAGAGATTATTTCATGAATGTAGTTTTTATCAGTTGGATTCCAGAGAGCCGGTTTCTTGAACTTAAAAGAAAAAATACATCCAACTGTCTGTCTGTCACCAGAACCTCTAAACGGTGTAATGGTAGCGAGATGAAATGCCATTTTAACCTCAGAATTGATTAGTTTTAAGAAATTTACCAACGAAAATTAAGCTGTCTTTAAGATCAATTATTAAATGTTTTTTCGCTGACGGCCAATATTTGTCGCATTAAAATTATTTCTACACCATCTAAAGAGCAAAAATTAACTTTTAATGATAGTTATTACATTGCTTCAGAATGTTTTCTCTAATTCTCATTTACGTTTCAAAAATATACTTGACGTAATTTTCAACAATGCCTCCTATTCTTATAAAGGCAAATTTAACAGTTTACTGTTTATCAACCTTCATTCACATGTATCGGCTTACCGTTTAAGTAATATAAGAAATATTGTTGGACATTTTATATTTCCAAGAAAGACTTTTCATCATGATGTCGTAGCATATAACTTTAATGGTTGCTCATCCATTTACCGTTCCATTGGATTAATTACTTGAGATGTTTAATTCTCAAAAGTTTTAAAATGATCCTTATGAATGCGTTAAATCTTCTAGAGGTTGATGCTTTAGCCCAGTTCCTCATTGAAGGCGAGAGGAACTAGTAGTAAATACACAAGTGTTTCACCGGTCTATCTCCTGGCAAGAAGTCTTCCCAAACGATTAGTAGCATAGAGATTAAATTGCTTTTACCACTGCTCTGGCTCCCCATTTCTAGATCAATCTCCTGCATTTTCAAAAAATTATTAATGTTAAAAAATATTTATTAAATACAAAAAATTGCCAAATTTCTTTATGTTTTTCAGTTCGCCTATAACTTAAAATATGTATTGAACGAAAATGATTTATATACCAGACGAGATTCATGGCCCAGGAGTAAAAATCGAAAGTAATTTCTTGTTGCTGCTGTTTAGTAGAGAGTAAATGTGTATCCCAAATGAGTGTCAATTAACGAGCAAAATTGATCAAGCTTTATAACCCCTTGAATTTGGCTACATATACGTATTGCCTGATCTATAAGATTTTACCTGACTAAGAAAAGATCTCTAATTTAAAAGCAAGAGGAATATAAATTAAAAATTAAAAAAAATTGACAATTTTCTTTTATAGATTTACTACTTAAGGACTTTCAAATTGAAATTGCTTTTTGAAACTTAATTTTTGAATATAAAAATACTATACATATACACAAGATTTGGTTAACATGCAATGTTTTATACCTTTCAATGAAACTTTCTTGTTTCATTTATTAGTGTATTTTAAAGGATAATGCACAAAGACAACCAACGTTAAAACTTGTTTCATTCTGAATAGACTAACATTGATTATATAAAAATCGTATATTTATACATAATATTTTGTTATCAACGAAATTTTAAGACAGTTCAGCATTATATAAGATTCTAGCTTGGGATTTTTGAATAATGTAATCAAATTTCTTTCCTTATTTGATATATTTG